>JBBPBX010037548.1:19258-30866 GCA_038048925.1 Garcialebias charrua | reverse complement strand
AACTGTCCAGTGATGACCTTTACTGACCACTCAGTAAAGCAAGACATTTACTACAAAATCATTCATTTAGCTATAATCTGATAAATATAGTCACCAAAAGAGACTATTTCTATCTTTGATTTTATTCTAATGTGATCAAAAGAATAACTTTTGTCATTTTCATGATGTGTGCTTTTAAGCTGTGTCATTCTGTAAGAGTTAAACTGTGTTCACTGCTGTGTTTAAAGGTGAAGCCTTCGGGTCACAGAGACCGGACGGTTTTGTTTAGAAACTCAGAGACAGTCTCATGAGCTGGGCTCCAGCTTTATCTATCTTTTTCCTAAACATTTCTCTCTGCTGCTGTTTGTAACCTTGGGTTTGATAAGGCAAGTGAACTCCTCTCTGTGTTCCTGTCTTTTAAGTTCTAACTGTGCGGAAACGCTTCAGTCTTTGAATGGACAGAGAGTTCGAATGGACAGAGACCTGAAAGCTCTCTGCCTTGCAGCTGGTCAAGCTTGGTCAAGAGCCAAAGACTAACTTGTCAGCTAGAACTGATGGACGCCTCCATCCAGTTCCCCGAGCAAAAGCTCCAAAGTTCCTAATGAACTTTCTTTGAGAAACATCTCGTCTTGAAGTCGGCCAGAAGCTGCCACATGTTTCTGACGGCTGACGCGGATCCGAGGAGACGTTGGAAGTAAACGACCAGTTCAGACGTACGAGGGCCGGAAGGACTCTGTGCACCTGGGAGGCTGGTAATATCTTTATCAGACGCATCGTCAAAAGGTAAAGCTGTTTACAAACGTACCTGGGATTTAGCCGAAGTCGGATGGAAAGTGTCATCTCTGGTTACACTCGAGATAAATAACTTAATCTCTCCAACCTCTTATTCCTCCTTTTCCCTTTCCCTCTCAATCTTAAGCTGGAAACTATTTTAAGCTGAAGAGCCCCTCAGACTAAATATGTGTAACATCTAGTATTTATGTCTGTTGTGTTAAATCAAGTGTGCTGACGTATTTGAATTGAAAGAAAGTGAAATCATGTCAATCAAGTGTAATGGTGTTAATTTAGTTGATTTATTTTAAATAAATGATAGTGTCTCTTTGACATATCAAACTAAGTTAACGTGTCCATTGTCACTTAATGGCTCTGTTTATTTATCCATCATAAAGATCACAGAAATATTGAATAAACTGAAAAAGAAGAGAATCCGTGAAATTACTATTCAATCTGAATAAGTAAATTAAGGTAAAAAGGAGGTCAGTATTAAACTGACCCCCCTCTAAACCCTTTACATTATCATTTCTATTATTTTGTCATTAATAAATGACATTTCTTCTATTAATTTGCATTTCATCTCATTGTTAACGAGGAGGGCCACGTCACCACCTCTCCTGTTTTTTCTATTAATATTATACAAGTCATATCCGTTGATGTTGATTTACAGCTAACAAACATATAGAATATATGAATTCACTTTACATTTATTGATCAATTATTAAAATCCTGCTTTAATGGAAGTATTAGTAATTTCCACTTACCGTAATTCCGGACTATTTAGCGCACCCAAATATGAGCTGCACCCAGTAAAACAATAATAATAATAATTTTGTACATATGTAGGCCACACTTATAGGTCTATAAGCTGCAGGTGTCCACGTTGTAACATTACCGTATTTTCCGCTATGCACGTCGCATCAGTCCAAAAATGTCTAATAAAGTGGAAACAAACATAAATAGATTACTTCACTGTATAAGTTGCATCTATTATGCGTCATCGCTGACAACCCGGAAATGTGAGCCGGTGTTGTGCTAAAAATCGATTGGCTACCAAATGGCGGCCGCGGGAGCGTGAACGGGAGGACTTTAATAAGAATTAAACAAGATTAATACCTAAAAACAATTATTTGTTTGCTCAACAATATAACAAAGGTGTGTCTCAGTTGAGCTTTTACTTTTAATGGTCACATCAGCTGCATTTCACCTGGGCAGCGCGACGATATGCAGCTGATTTGACGTTTGCTCCTGGAGTTCCGGAGTGAGATGAAGGTGGCTCTATATGGCAAGCCAAGTGTCTCATTAATAGCCATTTTACCATATTAATGAGACTCTTGGCTTACCATAATGCTCAATGGCCCTCTAGCAGCTGCATATTTTAATGTTTAATATTTTTCACGTCAGGATGAATGAAATCGTCAGATCTCAGCCAAAAATTGGTTTATAAATATGGGGGAAAAGTGTATATTACGTCGCTTTGGTGTATAAGTCGCAGGACTTACGCAAAAAGGTGTGACTTATATCATGTCAAATACAGTAGATATTTACACAGAAATATTTTTTTAACTTTTAATTAAATGTGTTCCAGTATCATACACAAATACGTACAATGAATGTTTTTCTTTTTTTTTTCTAAATAGTGCCTGTAAGAAGGCTGGTTAAACAAAATAAAAATACAGCAGACTACCAGGAAGTCATTGACCACCATCTTCATCTTCCTCTTGCGCCCTTGAGCTTGTGCTCCTCTTCATCATGCAGCAGCCTCTTGAAACCCATTGGTGATGGAGGATTTTCTTACCCTGCTCCACTGTCAGGATCCACTGCACACTTGAGCAAAGTTGTTCTTCACATGCGGACAGTGTTGGTAAAACGATTTCTCGCCACCAGTCATCCAAGCCTACCGCTGAGCTCAGAGTGACACATTAATGCACGATTCACACTTATTTTGAGTGGCTGCAAATATTTGATATGTCCCCAGAGAGGGGGCACAACGGGGAGGGGTGGAGAGAACATGTGACCACTGTGACATGTTTGGTAATTTCATTGGTCAGATTTCTTTTAACCTTTATTTATACAGGTACAGTATTTTCTGAAAATAAGTCGCTTTGTCCAATTATCGTCAATAAAAAAAAAATTCAAAGCTATCCACAACCTTGCCCCTCCTTATCTATCTGACCTCCTACAAATCTCCATCCCATCACGCTCTCTCAGATCCTCCTCTTCACTACATCTCCATGTACCCTCTGCCCGCCTCTCCACCATGGGGAGCAGGGCCTTCACCTGCTCTGCCCCTCACCTCTGGAACGCTCTACCGCCAGACCTTCGAAACACCACCTCCCTTTCTCTGTTCAAGACTGCCCTGAAAACACATCTCTTTAGACTAGCTTATCATTAACTTTACTAAATGTATTTTTATTATTTTGCATTTTATAATCTTTATGTATTTTATATTTCAATTTGTCACTGATAATGTTTGAACTGTATTGGTTTGTTAAGTGTCCTTGGGTGTCCTGAAAGGCGCTTTTAAATAAAATGATTATTATTATTATTATTATTATTATTATAAATTGGAAAAATCCATAAACAGGTTGCACCTTTATATAAGTCGCAACTATTATGCATCACCGCTACGCGACGCGTCAGCGCGTCATTTGCCCTGCTGAAAATGACGACCACAGAAGCATGCACGGAAGGACTTTTCACAAGATTAACACGGTAAAAACAATTATTTGTCTGCTGAAAATTATAGCAAACATGTGTCTTAGCTTAACCGTTCCTTAATAAATTCACGTAATGGTCAAATCTGCTGGATTTAAATTTTTTCGCTTTGAAAAAGTACAAGGAAAAACAACGAAGCTAACCGCGACACATTTACGTCTATAAAACATCGAATTTTATCTCAAATAACTCCAACAGCTAACAGTTTGTAAATGTACATCTAGTAATTACTTTCTGTAAGTTTGAAAAAAAAATCTGCTGTGTGGTTTATGAGCTATTTGCTCAAATGTACAAGGAAAAATCAACGAAGCTAACCGCGACACATTTACATCTATAAAACATCAAATTTGATCTCAAACATCTCATAAAGCTACCGTACTTTTCGGCGGAAAAGACGCTTCTGTGTATAAGCTGCTTTGTCCAATTATTAAGAATAATTTGAAAAAATCCATAAATACGCCACTTCGCCCTATAAGACGTATCTGTTATGCGTCACCGCTACGCGACGCGTCAGCGCCTCATTTGCCCTGCTGAAAATGGCGGCCACAGAAGCGAGCCAGCACGGAAGGACTTTACAAGATTAACACGGTAAAAACAATTATTTCTTTGCTGAGAAAAATATATTTCTTAGCTGACATTATAGCACAAGGGTTCCGTTCACTCTGTAAGCCTAAAAAATATCCGTTGAGTGGTTTATGACTATTTATAACAATATACTGTAAACGGAAATAAAACCGTAGCTAACAAGGCGATTCCGTCCCTAAAAATATGAATAAAAAATCGAATTTTATCTCAAATGTCTTATACAGGACAACAGTTTGTACATTAAACCCCATATAATTACCCTCTGTAAGCAGAAAAAATATCCGCAGAGTGGTTTATGAGCTATATATCTAAATAATAGGTACAGTATCTGTTAACGGGAGCTAACGCTAATAAAAGATCGTTTTAAAAAAAAACTCAAACATCTCATAAAGCTAGTCAGTTGTAAATGACCACCAAATAATTACGCTCTGTAAGTTTCAAGAAAATCCGCGGTGTGGTTTTTGAGTTATCTTGCTAAAAAATACGGCTAACAACACAGCTAATGGTAGCTACTACCAGAGCAGGAGGCTGGGCAGCGACACAGTCAGTCCGAGCAGAGGAGGCTTTTTTCGGACACATGAGCTAGAAACGGTCGGTGTACTCTCTGGAAGTGTCCCCCTAGCGGACAAAAGCGTTACTGCACCATTTTATGGCCAAAATGAAAAACGGCGATATCAGAGCCAAAAATGGGTCTAAAAATATGGGAAAAAACCCATAAATAAGACGCTTTGGCGTATAAGCCGCAGGACATTCAAATTAGTAAAAAAAACTGTGCCTTATATGCTGAAAAGGACGGTAATCAGTTGTAAATATCCATCTAGTGATTACGTTCTGTAAGTTTGATCAAAATCTGTCCTGTGGTTCTTGACCTGTTTTCCTAACAAACACTGACACTGACTGGTTATCACAGCGAAGTAGCTAGTTCATACCTCCAGAGCAGGAGGCCGGGCTGCGACAGAGGGAATCCGACCAGAGGAGGCTCTCGTCGGACACATGAGCTGGAAACGGTCTGTGGACTCTCTGGTGGACTCTCTGGAAGTGTCAGTCAGACCTCCAGAGCAGGAGGCCAGGCTGCGACAGACTGAGTCCGTCCAGAGGAGGCTCTCGTCGGACACATGAGGTGGGAACGGTTGGCGTACCCTGGCAGACAAAGGTGGTACCGCACCCCTAGCGGCCGAAAGTGGTACTGCACCACTTTTGCCAAAATGGAAAACCTGTCAAATCTGAGCCAAAAATTGGTCTAAAAATATGGGGAAAAATCCATAAACAAGTCTCACCTCTCTATAAGTCGCAGGACATGCAAATTAGGCAAAAAGGTGCAACCTATAGTCCGGAAAATATGGTAATCTCATTGAGTCATGAGGACGCACCCCCCAAGAGAGACGTATATTGGGCGGCTATGTGAGCACCCTGGTGTGACAAGGCTAAATGTTTAGGCGGGTTGAAGCTCGTTAGCCCGTCAAAAAAAAAAATCCATAAATTAGCCGCAGCATTGTATGTCATGGTATTCAAAGCGTGTGAAAAAAGTAGCAGCTTATAGGCCTGAAATTATGGTATTTGACTTCATTATTTTTTGATGTGGTAACGGCTTAAAGTTAAATACAGTCATCACTCGCTATATCACAGTTCACTTCTTGTGGCTTCACTATATTGTACTGTAGTTTTTTTTATTTTAATTTTTTTTATCCTTTAGTTTGTAGCAGGTCGCTTTCGTAAATGAGCCCTCGAAGCTCAATAAGATTTACCTGACTAAATAAAGGTTGAATGCATTTAAAACCTGTTCTTTTATATTGTGTGTTCTGTACATTCATCTCATCGTCATCATCTTCATCGCCAAAGTGTTTGAGAGCATACGAAGTGTGTATAAGAGTGTGGGAATGGTTTACAAAGCCTTAAATGTATATCCATCCATTCTCTTCCGCTTATCCGGGGTCGGGTCGCAGGGATAGCAGCCTGAGTAGGGAGGCCCAGACTTCCCTCTCCCCAGCCACTTGGAGCAGCTCCTCTGGGGGAATCCCAAGGCGTTCCCAGGCCAGCCGAGAAACATAGTCCCTCCAGCGTGTCCTGGGTCTTCCTCTGGGTCTCCTCCCGGTGGGACATGCCCGGAACACCTCACCAGGGAGGCGTCCAGGAGGCATCCTAACCAGATGCCCGAGCCACCTCAACTGGCTCCTCTCGATGTGGAGAAGCAGCGGCTCTACTCTGAGTCCCTCCCAGATGACTGAGCTTCTCACCCTATCTCTAAGGGAGAGTCCAGACACCCTGCGGAGAAAATTCATTTTGGCCGCCTGTGTCCGAGATCTCGTTCTTTCGGTCACAACCCAAAGCTCATGACCATAGATGAGGGTATTATATAATGTATATAAATAATAAAATAAACATAACACCTCTACTTCACGGGGGTCTGTGGAACGTGACCCCCGCCTTAGTTGAAGGATCACTGTACATGTACATTAAGTATCTACTCCTGGTTACCTTTGAAATCCTCTGTGCTCTTCCTTGTTTAAAGGTGCAAACAGAAAAATCTAACTGGTATTGTTTTCTTTTTCTACTGGGCCAAATGCAACATAGGATGTTGCACACCAGTTCATCTATTTGTGACTTTAGCAAGTCTACACAAACACACCACTGACCATATCAGTGTTTCCACTACCATGTCACACGCAGGGCGCCCTGCCCTGTCAACAGAACCGAGCGCCCTGCCTACCGACCCTCCCCCATAGACAACTGTCAGCACTGACATAGCGCTAAGCTAGCGGAGTGCAATACAGACATGCTAGCTAAAAATCTATGACTATGGAGGTAGCGCTCCGTCTCCCTCACGCTGAGCCGTCTCCCCCAACTTGAAAACTGCCGGTACAAATAGCACGCAACACAGACGTCACAAGTCTCCGCCCCCCAACAAATCACAGACGATGTGAGCGCCCTGCCAAGGCAGGTAACCTAGGGGAAACACTGTCTATGTATGTACTGGGGCCAGGGCTGGACTGGCCATTCGGGCATACCGGGCAAATGCACGGTGGGCCGTCGGTGATTTATGTGATTTATGGGCCGCTCGGGCGGTCCTGTCACTCATGAACCAAAAAAATAAATTATAGCTATTTTTTGTCAATCGCGACGGCCGATTGGTTGATTTTCTTGAACGACATCAAGCTAAACCAATGAAATCTCTCCGCACTCTTTTGACCAGCCCCTTCCCTTTACTCGCATCAAGCTGCTGCTGCGGCTCGCTGTGAAACCTGACACCAGCGTGCCTGACAGAAACTGGACTGTGAGGTGCTCACACACGGAGCTGAAATGAAAGTTCCTCCTACCTGCAGCCTGAGAGGAGGACGAGTGAGACAGGACTCAAGGAGTGACGTGACGTCTGCTCTATGCGACCTAGTTTCAGCACGGCATGAAAAGTTGCAGCACGCGTTAGCACTTAGCATTAGCATGTTGTTGCGGTCTCCTGTTGTTAAAAGACCAGCTCAAATTCAAAAGCTGTGCACGCTGTTTCACTGCTGCAGCAGCAACACACGTCACTTGAACGGACTAACCACATCATCCGAACGTGAACGAAGAAAACAGCTTGTAAACACCGATCACAGCAGCTGCTACTTTTATCAGGTAATTCAAATAATTCCAGATCAATAACACAAATTGTTGGATCTCTGAATCATGTCTGAAATGTTGTTGATGTGCAGGCTTTACTGAACGCTGCTAAGACGTCTTCTATCACGTCAACACTTCAGCACTTTATGAAAAGACTCAGACTGATAGTGTCAGCATGTCCTGGAGCCCTGATGATGAGAGATGATGAGAGATTCAACCACCTCAACTGCTCAAAAAGAGGTATTGTTCTTTTACTATTACTGTACTATTACCTTTTTAATTTAAAATTATAATCTTATTAACTTTTTTTTACCTCTTTGTGTGTTATTTCCAGAAGTTAGCAGCTGTTCTCTTCCTCTTCAAGGAAATCCACATGCAGCTAAGGAGTCTGTGCTGATGACCCTGATGCATGCTGAATAATCCAGGTAAAAATCTAAAAAAAAACTATGTCTGGGCCTCTGGACATTCAAAAAACAAAACAAAACAATTGTAGAAACGTTTCATCTTTCATCAGAAAGACTTCCTCAGTCTGAGGTGCTGTATTCAGCTCAGTCTTATAAATATCACCCTCTCACTGTGGAAACTCTGTAACAACCTGCCCCCCAACATTAGACAGGCCTCCTCCCTTCACATGTTCAAATCCCTGCTAAAAAAATCATCTTTTCTCTATTATTTCAAACTGTGTGAGCTGACGTAGTGTATATATTTTTTTTTACTGTGTTTTCATTTTAATATTGCTCTTATACATTTTTATTATACTTTTACCGCTGTTAATATCATAATTTTTACCATTGGTGTGTGATACTGTTCTGTACATTTTTAAACCTCTTTTGTGTTGTGTGTGTGAAGCACCTTGATAACAGTTTATCTGTTTTAACTGTGCTATATAAATAAAATAGACTTGACTTGACTCACAGTGGATCAACCAGTTTGTTGATGACAGCTGAAACCAGCTGCTCACATGAGCAAGGAGGACCATCAGCCTAACAATGGATCATTAGCACCCTGATGGTTGTTTGCTATTCACAGAGGGCTGAGTGATACTAGCAACAACAGCATTGTAAGAGGGGGACAGTTGAACCCGGAGGCCTCCACCTCTGTTTAATGATGGACGGTTTCTTTTCACAAAGATGGCCTCCTTTACTCCTCTCTCAAACCATTGTTCCTCTCTATCAAGGATGTGAACATCTTCATCCCTGAAAGAGTTGGCCTATACAAACGTATTGTTCACTTGAAACATTTTCAAAATAATCATTTTATAAGTCTTTTTTGTAAACATATTATTTGTTTAGTGAAGTAAAGACACTATTTTTTTTATATAAAGCAAGTATTTCTTTATTCATTCAACCTTCATTTATGATATTGAAATCAAGAAATACCTTATTTTTTATCAAAAGTATTTATGTTTAATAAAGTCAAGAAAGACCATTATGTTTTTTGAATATTTTTAATTGGTAATTATTTTATTAAAACATTTAAATTTTTTATGTATTGTGACAGAGGGTTCTTGTTAGCAGCTGCTGAAAGTAACTAATAAAGTAACTTAGTAATCTAACTTAGTTACTTTCCAAATCAAGTAATCAGTAACTTAACTAAGTTACTTTTTCAATGTAACTATGCCATCACTGTGGGCCACTTTGCTCAAAATGCCCGGGCCGATTTTTTGTCCCAGTCCAGCCCTGACTGGGGCAGATGTGGCTGAGTGATTGGAGCAATCGTCCTCCAATGGGAGAGTTGGGGGTTCAAATCCACCAGCAGTCACATGTTGAAGCGTCCCTGGGCAAGACACTGAACCCCTCATTGCCTCTGATGCATGTCCCTCTAAATCTTTCTGCTCCCTCTGATTGGTCTCAGGTGGATGCTCGGAATGTGGACGGCAGCACCCCCTTGTGTGAGGCCTGCTCAGCTGGGAGTTTAGAGTGTGTGAAGCTCCTGCTGGAGCACGGCGCCAAAACTAACCCTGCCCTCACCTCCCGCACTGCCTCCCCCCTACACGAGGCCTGCATGGGAGGCGAGTCACATGGAGATTTTTTAGAACTAACAGTACATTTTCATCCCACACTCTTTACTTAGTGGTTTTGTTTTCAGGAAACTCGGACTGCGTGAAGCTGCTTGTTGCCATGGGCGCTTGCCTCGAGGCGTACGACCTTTACTACGGGACTCCACTGCACGTGGCGTGTGTCAACAAGCACACAGACTGCGTTAAAGTGCTGCTCAACGCAGGTGAGTGTTACTATGAAACAAAAGAAGAAGGATTAGTGTTTGTACCAACTTTGGAAACCATTAGTGGAATTAGCTTCTGTTCAATTAGGTTTCGCCAACTTTAAGTCTGCTAACAAAATTCACAAGCTTGTTCCTGTCTGTTGTGGGCATGTCCAAATGAGTCCGTATCCTATAGACTATATGCCATGGGTGGCGGTGACGTACTTCCATTAAAATACAACCCACGTCCGCCACTTCCGGGTCCCATCCACTGCTGTTGTTGTTAGCGTTAGCTCCTAGTAGCAGACCTTGACAACGACCCAAAACGGGAAGCGGCTGCACGCTACTGGCACTACAAGTGAGTTCCGTTGAAACCGCCCACCGGTGGGTCCAGCTGTTCCGTTCTCCCGCCAAGGGGGGGTTAGGGCGACAATGAATCGCGGCTATCCGTAGGGGAAACGTCGCTATAGATTTATATAGATTTATATGTGTATAGAGTTATTATTGGTGTGTATGTAGATGTTTTATTAAATGTATTCACTCATTTATGTTCGTGTCATTCCCGCTAACCGGAAGTGCGCCGCCTGGGTAATGAATGCGGAAGTGCTGGAATGGGAGTCCGTGGCATATAGTCTATTGGCCGACTACATGTACACATGGCAAGATGTGATTGGTTGATGCAGCTTCATCTGGAAGGAGATGAAGACGTCTGACAGAATGAGTAACACTCGTCTTAGTAGTTAGCGGTTTAGCATTAGCTTCTGCTAATTTTTTTGTTTTTACCTGTTTAGCTTTAGTGAATCTAACTTTTTGGTTGGCTGTGCCACCACTGTAAACATGCATACATGTAAAAGCACAAGCTTTTATCTTGTTTGTTTGTTTGCTTTGCAGGCTGTTAACAATTCTGGGCAACAATCTTTACCGTGAAGGAGACAGAAACTTACAAACACTGGACTTCTGACTGTGACATTCAGACCACACAATTTATGTTGGAAATTCTCCCAGAGAAGTTATTTTAGTGCCCATCCCAGGACTCATTTAATCTGGCCTCAGAAGAAATAGCTGACTGTATTAACTGTTTGCTATTTACTGTCTCCTAATAAAAGTGTTTTTAAAGCCTGTGCTTTTATTAGGAGGCTTTAATAGATGTCATCAGAAAATATTTACCCGGTTTGGATCAATATGTCAAGACACCAAACAGCTAACAAACTAAAAGTGGACATGAAAACCTGCCTAGTTCAACTGAGGAAGGTCTTCTTAAATCAGTGCTTCTCAGTTATTTTCTGTTACTCCCCCCCAAGGAAGACGTAAACATTTTATGCCTCCCAACTCTCCACCATGACTGTAAATAGTATAATTTGTCTGTAAAATTGTTATAAGTACACCTTTGCATAACATTGTGTCCTTATTACCATTAAACAAAACAAAAAAGAACAAAAAACAGATCAACTTACAACAAATAATAATTTTAACATTGTTTTTTAGTCTGTAACAGAAAAGGCTTAAAGTGCATCAATTTGCCAAAAAAATAAAATAAAATAAAAAATATAATAATCCTAATTTAAACTGTAAACATTCTTGACCATTTGATACTGAAAATTAAAATGAAATATAATAAATAAATAATAAATTCAAATTGATTAGCAACATTTTAACTCAGGAGTGTTATATAAAATATTTTGACCTACAAAACAAAAATGAATAAAACAATTTGTGCTGATTTTTAAATCAAAACGAGGAAGTCAGGATTAAAGCA
>JBBPBX010037547.1:20383-30866 GCA_038048925.1 Garcialebias charrua | reverse complement strand
GGTTTTGGAACTCATTATTCTTTATGTATAAAGCGTTAACAAGTGTGTTAATTAATAGTGTATTAAGTGTGAATCATCCTTAATTAATGATGTTTTCATTGTTAATTAAAAGTTTGTTAATGCTTAAATAAGGCTTAATAGTGTGTAGTTATTATAAAGTGTTACCGATTTTTCCACTCTTTTTCTCTGCTTATTGTGACTTTTCTTCCCTCCATGTTTGTTCATGTCAACATCTCTTCTAATATACTATCCATCCATCCATTATCTTTTACCCGCTTCTTTCATTTTTGGGTCACGGGGGTCGCCGGTGCCCATGTCCAGCAATCACTGTGCGAGGGGCAGTGTACACACTGGACGGGTTGCAAGTCTATCACAGGGCCACATAGAGACAAACAACCATTCACTCTCTCACTCACACTTAGGGTCAATTTAGAGTTACCAATCAGCCAAACATGCATGTTTTTAGTCTGTGGGAGGAAACCGGAGTACCCGGAGGGAACCCACGCATGCACGGAGAGAACATGCAAACTCCACCCAGAAAGGCACGCAGATTTGAACCAGGGACCTGCTTGCTGAGAGGCAGCAGCTCTACCAGTTGCACCACCGTGCTACTCTTCTAATATACTCTCAGTGATAAACTGCTTTCATGCATCTATTGGAGAGATGGTGCTAAACCCAGGTGCAGGCCCTGACCGACTTCTCAGTAAATTGTGGCTTGGTGTTAAAAGAGGCATACAGATTTTTAAAATAATTTATATATAATAATATATAATAGGTTACCTAACGGGTTTGCATTTGTTACAAGGAATTATGAATACAATGAGTCTCTACACAACAAATGCAGTAATATCAGCTGGCTTACTAAACTAGTGTAATGTTAGCTAGCTTACGGTAAGTACTAACATTATGTTGTAGTTAGCCGAGTGTCTACTTTGTTGACCAACATGATATTCTATCACAGTAAAGTCATGGAGTTGGTAAATGCAGATAATACATGTACTTTGTATGCTGCTGTGTCAAACTGACCTCCTTGTGGTGAGACTGCAGGTATCAGATGTGTAAATGAGACAGAAAATGTATCTTGACAGTCACAGTTGGTAAGAATCAAAGGTTCCCAAAGAAAACCCTTGAGATTCTATAGGAAATGCTTGGGGTCATTTTTGACCCCACTCATGAAAAACTGGGGTAGTGACACAAAAACTGCAATTTCTGAAAATGTATAAAAACATTTTAAAAAATTCAAATGGCTTGAAGTCACAAACATGTTTTATGAGGAATACCTGGAATATGGAAGAGTAAAAACTTTTAGTTTCAGAGTTTTTGAAGAATAACAACCCTCGGGGTCATTTTTGACCCCACTTACGCATCTAAGGGTTAAATAAATAATAATAATAATACATTTTAAAAACGTATTATCTTGGGGCAGCACGGTGGTGCAACTGGTAGAGCTGCTGCCTCTCAGCGAGCGGGTCCCTGGTTCAAATCTCGGTCCGGGGGCCCTTCTGGGTGGAGTTTGCATGTTCTCTCCGTGCATGCATGGGTTTTCTCCAGGTACTCCGGTTTCCTCCCACAAACCAAAAACATGCATGTTAGACTGATTGGTAACTCAAAATTGTCCCTAGGTGTAAGTGAGAGAGAGTGAATGGTTGATTTTCTCGTTTGTCACTATGTGGCCCTGTGATGGACCTGTGACCCGTCCAGAGAGTGTACCCCGCCCCCCGCACAGTGATTGCTGGACCACCAGTGACCCCCGTGACCCAAAGTGGAAGAAGTGGGCAAAAGTTAATGGATGGATGCAGTGGCGGCTGGTGATATTTTTTTATGGGGGGGCGCCATAAAAATTTTTTAAGCATGTGTAGAAGTATGCATAATTATGTTTGTATACTGTAAAGTAAGTTTGTTCATGTTTTTTATTTGTATATATCAGGTGTATCCATTTGTATAAAACTATCATTAATAAAACATGGTTCATCTTCACCTTGTTTGAGGCATCAGTGTGAAAAGAGAATGGGAGTGTTCTGCTTCCACTTTTCAATTGTTAGACAACTTCTATCATATTCTGTTATTATTTTAGTAATACAAGTTCATAACATAAATAGAATTGTGAGGGTCCAGACTTAAATAAGGACAAAGGTGTTCAAAAATCCACCAAATAATTCAATTTAACAGTTCCAAAAATAAACTAACAAATAATTAAATTTCAATGAAAAATAAATCAAAAGATAATAACAAATTTGGCCCAACTTAAACAGGTCAACTGAAGTCTAACAAGGAGGAATGATTCCAGATTAGATTTTAAATAACTGATTTATGGGGAAGAAAAATGATCTATTTTACTGTGATCCACCTGATGAGCTCCACCTATACTTAAGGCTGCAGTCAAGTCCTCTTCGCTGGAGCATTGATGCCTACTCATGGTATTTATGCTTCTAGCCAGTTTCTGAGTACAATACTTTGAGAGACACTTACCTTGTTTTTTGTTGTGTTTCCAGTCCTCGTTTCCATCTTGGTCCTGGGACCAGTTGTCTGCTCATCGTGTCTTGCCCTCCAACCACTTGCCTGCCTCATTTCGCCCTCT
Source organism: Garcialebias charrua (assembly GCA_038048925.1). Lineage (NCBI taxonomy): Eukaryota > Metazoa > Chordata > Actinopteri > Cyprinodontiformes > Rivulidae > Garcialebias > Garcialebias charrua. The sequence continues at coordinate 28,288 of JBBPBX010037547.1, read as the reverse complement.
GGGATTCATCTCAAGGAACTAAGGATTTCTCTGTAAAATAACAAACAAAACTAGATCAATCATCTTGAAAGAGCCTTCTGGTCAAGCCTTTCTGACAGTTTGTTTCATCTTCTAGGAAATCCAGAAGATCCCTGTACATGTGTACAGTATATAGACTTGCACTGTAAATAATAAACACTGTTACTTTTGCACCTCTTCGTCTTGTGTCGTTCTGGGTCTCATTACCAACTGGGTAAACCTTTGAAATCATAACACTATGACCACTTTATTGTTCTTTTTACATATTTTGTGCTAATTTCAGCTTACTTTTTTGTTGCTAGTTTTATATCTTTCAAAATATGAAACTTTCCCTTAAACATTATTCTCTTAAATCTGTTTTCTTTTTTATCTTGTTGAGATTTTAGCTACTGTTCTGCTACTTTTCTGCTACTTTTAACTAGCATTTTGATACTTTCAGCAAAAAAAATGCTACTTTAGCTAGTGTTTTGCTACTCATCAATATTTTCCTCTTTTTGCTGAAGCTTAGCAGTTTAAGCATCTGTCTTTTAGCTACTATATGTCATGTGTTTGCCCCTCACAGCCAGCCATGTTCATGTTTGTTGTTAAAGAAACTGAAGTGACCTAAAATCCGATATCAGTCTCCTTAAGTTGGTCACCCACCAGACTGGTCTAAGGGTCTTTTCTTCCACTTTATGATAAAGAGGCTCTGGGTCCTGCAAGGACAATAACCTTCACATCAACGTTAAGAAGACAAAGGAGATGATTGTGGACTTCAGAAGGAACAAACAAACCCCACACACCCCACTGAACATAGGAGGATCTGCAGTGGAAGTGGTCTCCAGCTACAAGTACTTAGGTGTACGGTACACATGAACGATAACCTCAGCTGGAGCAACAACACCACCAGCCTGATCACGAAAGTTCATCAGAGACTCTACTTCCTCAGACGGCTGAGATGAGCTGGTCTGAGAAGTTCAGACCTCACCTCCTTCTACAGGTGTGCAGTGGAGAGAGCAAATAAATAGAATCAATCTACTGTATTTTTTTAGTACCAGAGTTCTCTTAAATATTCCTAATATTAAAGGTCCTGAGTTGACTCCTAATGCATCTTAGCATATATAACATTTCACCATATAAATGTACCTTAAATGTTTCAATGTTAATAAGCTAGTAACTTGCAAGAGACTTTGTTTTCATTCTCCAGATCAATACAGTGTTAAAAATAGTAAAACACCACAAGTGAAAAAAATACTCACTTTTGGGATATGGGAAGTCACCTGCTGCATGAAGGTTAAGCTGGACATCTTGGATCTTCTTCTGTACACCACCTGTCTGTTACACAGGTGGTAGATTGGAAATAATCACTGCTGGTGTGTAGAGATGAAGGTGTTGTGTGGATTTTTTTCTGTAAAGAAAGTACAGAAGGCACATTAATTATGTATTTTTTTTTAGCATTTTCCACATTGCTTGAAGTGCTTTGTGTACACATATGTAATCACATTTTAACTTTCTTAATACAACATAAATAATAATATCCAGGTTATTTCAATTGCATTGATCCATCCACAGTGATCTTTATAATATTAAAATTAAATTCAAATAATTATATAATCACTGTTTCATAACATGAAAAATTCAAACTATTTAATGCTTAAATCTTTCTGCTACTTGATTTATTTAAGTTTAGTGTCTTTGAAACAACAGCACAACTTATAATGAAACTAAAGTTTAACTAAACTAAACCCTCAGCACTGGCTCTCCTCAAGGATGTGTGCTGAGCCCTCTTCTGTTCACTCTGCTCACATATGATTGTACAGCCACACTTCCAGGCTGTCATATTGTTAAGTTTGCAGATGATACAGCTGTGGTGGGATGCATCACAGATAATGATGAATCCAGCTACAGACAGGAGGTGGAACATCTGGAGAGCTGGTGCAAAGAGAACAACCTTCACATGAATGTGAAGAAGACGAAGGAGATGATTGTGGACTTCAGAAGGAACAAACACACCCACACCCCACTGTATATAGGTGGATCTGCGGTGGAGGTGGTCTCCAGTTACAAGTACCTGGGTGTACACTTGAATGATAACCTCAGCTGGAGCAATAACACCACCAGCCTGATCAAGAAAGGTCATCAGAGACTCTACTTCCTCAGACGGCTGAGACGAGCCGGTCTGAGAAGCTCAGTCCTCACCTCGTTCTACAGGTGTGCAGTGGAGAGCGTCCTGTGCTCCAGCATCAACGTGTGGCATGGAGGCTGCACAGTTGCAGAGAGGAAAGCTCTACAAAGAGTGGTGAAGGCTGCACAGAAGTCTGTGGGAGTCAGTCTCCCCACCATCACAGACATCTACACCTCCAGATGCAGAAAAAGAGCCACCTGCATCATGAAAGACCTCACTCACCCAGCACACTCACTCTTTGCACCACTCCCCTCGGGACGGAGGTTGAGGAGCATCAAATGTAGAACCACTAGACTGAGGAACAGCTTCTACCCTGAGGCTGTCAGACTCATGAATAAATAAATAATAAGAATAAACACTGCAAAATGTCACATCATGCTGATACTGATCTGTTTCTTGTTGCTGCGTTCATCTGTGACTATCTGCGTTCATCTGTGACCATCTGCTCATGTTCGTGCTGCTGTTTATAATGATGTTTTTCTACTACATTAGGGCTTAGTGTATTACTAGCTGATGTCTCTCTTAGTTAATCCTAGATGTTATTATTGTTTTTCTCTTGCATTTGTTGTTGGATGTAACTGGGACCCTGTGTACATAATCTCGTTTTCAACACATGTACTACATGCGGTGCAAATGACAATAAATTCTCTCTGACTCTCTGACTCTGACTCTCTAAAACTAAAGTTTATTTATTCATTCAGATTTATTCATCAGAAAATTTGCAACTGCTGCTAAACGAAACGAGACAAAAGTTAACGGTAACACTTTATAATAACTACACCTTATTTAGCCTTATTTAAGCATTAATAAACATTTAATTAACATTGAAAACATCATTAATTAAGGATGATTCACACTTAATACACTATTAATTAACACACTTATTTAAATGCGTACTAATTGTTAAATAATGTTTGAATTCACTATCTATTAATCCTGCAATGCATCATTAATTAAGGCAGTTGCTAGTAGTTACTTAAGTGTATTTGTGAACCCTTCTAAAGTGAAGACTATTCATGCTTTATTGAGGTTTTGTTAATGTTTAATAAATCCTAAATAGCCACAAGTTATTTTTCACTTGGGGAAATCAGACAAAATGAATTCACTATCTATTAATCCTGCAATGCATCATTAATTAAGGCAGTTGCTAGTAGTTACTTAAGTGTATTTGTGAACCCTTCTAAAGTGAAGACTATTCATTCTTTATTAAGGTTTTGTTCATGTTGAATAAATCCTAAATAGCCAGAAGTTATTTTTCACTTGTGGAAATCAGACAAAAATCAAAGCAGGAGACGTTGAATACCAAAAACAGGTTTGTATTGACATTTTCTAAAAGTCAATAAAACATACATCTGTCAGTTAGATGTTCCCACCGCTAGTTAGAACGACTCCGTCACGTTTTGCAAAATAAAGAAACCGAGTAGGACTCGCTGCAGAAGAAGCCTGCAGTTTAACAAAACCGAACTACGTCCACATCGTGATGTCGTCAGCTTTCTCTTCGCTTGTGAAACTTTGTTCAGTCACATTCTGACGGTCATGAGCACTCGTTTGACTCGTTTTGAAGCGAAAACAACGCGCTTTGGAGACTAGCTTAGCTTTTAGCCTGCTATCGCTAACGCCTGCTGTTGGAGTGAGCGCTGCGTAACAACGACGTCACCACGCACGTTTTGTGTCACAGCTTTTTCTGTCCGGGCGGGTTGTTGAAGCAGCCGTTTCAACACGAACAGAAAAAGAAAAACGTCAGTGAAACGTTGTAAAATCCTATCATTTGATTTGTGACCAAAATGTTTTGCACGACCTTTCTTTGACACAATTTTTGCCACTTTAGTGACCTGCTACAGGTTGAGTGTTTCGCTGCGTAACAATGACGTCACCACGCACGTTTTGTGTCACAGCTTTTTCTGTCCGGGCGGGTTGTTGAAGCAGCCGCTTCAACACGAACAGAAAAAGAAAAACGTCAGTGAAACGTTGTAAAATCCTAGCATTTGATTTGTGACCAAAATGTTTTGCACTACAGTACTTTTCTTTGACACAATTTTTGCCACTTTAGTGACCTGCTACAGGTTGAGTGTTTCATCATGACCCAGGTTGGGTAAACATTTTAGATTTCCACAAGTGAAAAATAACTATTTAGGATTTATTCAACATTAACAAAACCTTAATAAAGAATGAATAGTCTTCACTTTAGAAGGGTTCACAAATACACTTAAGTAACTACTAGCAACTGCCTTAATTAATGATGCATTGCAGGATTAATAGATAGTGAATTCAAACATTATTTAACAATTAGGACGCATTTAATACATGTGGTGAAAGTACATTAATTTGTGCATTTACAAATATAGATAGCATAGTTAATTCATGAGTTATTAAGCATGAATAAACATTGAGTACGTAGGTTTTGGAACTCATTATTCTTTATGCATAAAGCGTTAATAAGTGTGTTAATTAATAGTGTATTAAGTGTGAATCATCCTTAATTAATGATGTTTGCAATGTTAATTAAATGTTTATTAATGCTTAAATAAGGCTAAATAAGGTGTAGTTATTATAAAGTGTTACCAAATCTTCAAATGGTGAAGAAGAAGAGCTGCAGATCCAAGGAGGAGCGGCGCCCCTAGCGCCCTCTAGTGGCGGCCGCCTCTGGATGGATGGATGGATGATGAGTTTAGAAAATGTATTTAGTTTTGAGATATGATATTTTATTTTGTCTAAACAAATTTTTGTGTGTACCAATTTGCTACACACCCCTGCCCCTCTGTGTAACAGAAGAACGCACAGCGACTGCGCCTGCTTCATTGTCCCTCAAGGGCAGAACTCTCCCACATTGGTGCGGCAAGGTATATTCTGCCGCACCTCTATGATTTTTACCATGCAATATGACTGATTAGAAAGAAGAAATATGTCACACACATTCATTCAATATACTAGACCGACTGTAGAATATCAACATGTGCAGCACATGTGTAATCAAACATGTATATTGGCAAGATAAAGTGAGACAGCAATAGGCATTCTCCAATTGCCTACTCTATATGACACAGCGCCACCACAGGTGAACCAGAGGCCTACATTTCCTCACCTGGCATTTCTTCCATGAGTTTGAACAGGCAATGCATAGATTCCGCCGTTTTGACAATTGAAGTGTTGAACTAATTCAGAAAACAGTTTTACAATTTTTTTTTTATAGAACAGACAAATGGTTAAATGTATTTATCTTATCATTGTTAGTATTTTACTTGTCATAATGACAGGTGAGTCTATTCCTCACCTGCCTCCCCTGAGTGCACGTCACTGGTACAGAGTTCTGATGATAGAAGGGTGAATAAATTATTCAGCCTGTCATTGGTAAGTAAACTAACTTTGTGCTCATGATTTTAACAAGATCAATTTATTGTAGTAAAGTGAGTTAAAAAGGTGTCATTTTTCTTTCCCCTCACCACCAAGTGTTGAGTCTAATACTTAGTAACAGTTTGTATCTTTTCATCTGGGAAAACACTGACAGGAAATTGAATATTTGAAAAATGAGGTAAAATCTTTGTTCAGCTAATGCCTAGCCAAATGAGTGCCCATTGTTTCTTCAGGCTTACAGAACATTCTTAAAATTACATACTGGCATGAAAGAACATTAAATTAACTGATAGCTCATTCTATGAGTAATTCTGTGAGTAAATTACCAGGAATATGAATGTTTTTATTTAAATAAAAAGCACAATTATCATTGTATGTGTTTTATAATAATGTCCTATAGTCCATCCATCCATCCATCCATTCATTGTCTTCCGCTTATCCGGGGTCGGGTCGCGGGGGGTAGCAGCCTAAGTATATGTTCTATAGTGTTGTTTTTAAATGTATTTTAATTTCTAAATTTATTTATTTACATTTTAACTTTTTTCTTCATTTGACTGAGATCCTCATGCTTTACTTTAACTTTTAAAACCTAGTGAAATGGCAAAATCTAATGATTTGTTCCGTCCTGCTCCCATTTTACCTGCTAATCTGCTTCTGTAAAATCAAAAAAGGCATTCAATACAGAACAACTGGACTTTATTTGTAGCAACAAGACGTTTCACTTCTCATCCGAGGAGCTTTATCAATTCAGTGAGGAGACAGTGAGAGGGATAAGTTATAACCAGGATAAGCCATTGACACGCACCAACATATGTAAATTGGAAACTAACACCCCCACATACTTGGGATAACACGTACCTGTAACCCATTCAAAGTTCAGTGTGTGAAAACAGAGCTTACAGAAAACACACACACATCTTACTGTATGTAAATTGACAAGTCACACCTCACACATTAATAGCAGGGACCTGTCAAAGTCTTTGTTAGTCTAATTCACAAACGATGCTCCTCTATTCTCATCAGGTGTGAGACGCCTGGGAACCAAATCCAGGGCTGCACTATAAGTTTTAGAAATTTGGAATCTTAGACCTCCTCCTCTGTTTAACGATGGTTTCTCTCTTTTTACAGAAATCACCTCCTTCACACCCCTCTCAAACCACATGTGCTCTCGGTCCAAAATATTTACATTCTGGTCCTCAAAAGAGTGTCCCTTGTCCATGAGATGGAGGTGAACAGCTGAGTTTTGTCCAGAGGAGGAGGCTCTCCTGTGTTGGGACATTCTTCTGTGGATTGGCTGTTTAGTTTCTCCAATGTATAGGTCTGGACAGTCATTGCTGCACTGGACTGCATACACTACACCACTCTGTTTGTGTGTGGGTGTCTTGTCCTTCGGGTGGACCAGCCTCTGTCTGAGAGTCCTGCTGGGTTTGAAATGTACTGGGATGTTGTGTTTGTTGAAAATCCTTCTGAAATTCTCTGATAGTCCAGCAACATAAGGGATGACAATGTTTTTTCGTCTGTTCTCCTTTTTCTGTTCCTTATTGTGTTTTGTAAATTTCCTCGCTGACTTGACAAAAGCCCAGTTAGGATATCCACATGTTTGGAGAGATTTTTCAATGTGTTTCTGTTCCTTTTCCTTCCCTTCTGTCTTCGTGGGGATGTGTTCGGCCCGATGCTGTAAAGTTCTGATGACAGAAAGTTTGTGTTCCAGTGGATGGTGAGAGTCAAACAGAAGATACTGGTCTGTGTGGGTTGGTTTTCTGTAAACTTCAATGTTGAGACTGTCCTCTCCCTCCATATGCACCAAACAGTCCAAAAAAGGAAGCTTATTGTCGTTAGCATCCTCTCTGGTGAACTTGATGTTGTTATCGACCGAGTTAATGTGTCTGGTGAACGCTTCCACCTCCCTGGCTTGGATTTTGACCCAGGTATCATCCACATATCTGAACCAATGGCTTGGCGCTGTTCCCTCATAGGAGTTTAGGGCTCTCTGTTCCACTTCCTCCATGTAGAGGTTTGCAACAATGGGTGACACTGGGGATCCCATGGCACAGCCGTGCTTCTGTCTGTAAAATCTGTCATTGAACTTGAAATAGGTGGTGGAGAGGCAGAGATCCAGCAGGGTGCAGATGTGGTCTGGGGTGAAGTTGGTGCTTTTGTCCAAATCCTTGTCTTGTAGAAGTCGTTTTTTGACGGTTTCTACTGCTTCAGAAATGGGTATGCATGTGAAAAGAGAAGTTCTGTATTGAACGCCTTTTTTGATTTTATCATGTCCTGGACGACTGAGAATCTTCACCAGCATACTGCTTCTGTAAGTTTTGCTGTCTTGCCAGCCTTTTGTTTTGCTGTTTAATATACTGTATACTGTATAT
>JBBPBX010037547.1:8135-19084 GCA_038048925.1 Garcialebias charrua | reverse complement strand
CCACCTGCATCATGAAAGACCTCACTCACCCAGCACACTCACTCTTTGCACCACTCCCCTCGGGACGGAGGTTGAGGAGCATCAAATGTAGAACCACTAGACTGAGAAACAGCTTCTACCCTGAGGCTGTCAGACTCATGAATAAATAAATAATAAGAATAAACACTGCAAAATGTCACATCATACTGATACTGATCTGTTTCTTGTTGCTGCGTTCATCTGTGACCATCTGCTCATGTTCGTGCTGCTGTTTATAATGATGTTTTTCTACTACATTAGGGCTTAGTGTATTACTAGCTGATGTCTCTCTTAGTTAATCCTAGATGTTATTATTGTTTTTCTCTTGCATTTGTTGTTGGATGTAACTGGGACCCTGTGTACATAATCTCGTTTTCAACACATGTACTACATGCGGTGCAAATGACAATAAATTCTCTCTGACTCTGACTCTGACTCTGACTTACACGACGCATATTTTGAATGAAACCGCACCTTTCTCTCTGCGGTTCTGCTGATCGTTTACATGACACCACTGGCCCCCCTCTTCGAATCCGAAGGTTTCTGAATCCACCTTCCAGAGTGGAGTTTTTTTGTTGACCCCCACGTTGATAACATAAACATCTCCCGCTGAGCTTTTGTTTGATCCACATGCACGTAGCACGCACGCGCGGACAGACGGCATCAGCAATGGCGGCGGACACACACCGCATTCTGAACTACGACTGATGGAATATATTTTGAGTCTCATATTTAATCAATCTATACCTGAATGTAGCTGCATTTGTGTTGGAAGAGACACAGTCTGATCCAGTTCTAACACTGTATCACTGTTTATTGAACGAGGCAGGCGGATATTTCACATGTCACGCTGCACTATAACAAACTAAATGTGCTAAATAATAACAGTTTAACAATAATAAACAATATTTATGTTAGCGTGGGAGATATATAAAGTTATCTGAGCTAAATGAAGCTGTCTGGTCTCAAGTTACTTAATTTAAATGATGCGTTTAAATGATGCGTTTACATGTTATGTGTTATTAAAGTTGAAAATGAAGACACCAGGTTTATTTTGTATTTATTTATTCAACACCACAAACTGTATGTCAGACAAACACTAAGAATTAAATTGAACACTATTAAAAACACGTTAACTGAACTGTAACTACGTTAATGAACTGGACTCTGCTCTGTTTTTATCCTGGATACTGGGCCCACCTGAACTGGTCCGTTTGGTGGAAGGACAGCTTCTCAACCTCGCAGGAACAAATAAAAACTCAGTTGGTTGTTGTGTGATGGAAGTAAACACAAGCAAACATTATAAGAACGTTGATTTACCTGCTGTAAATTAGCTGCTTATCACGGACTAAAGTCCGACATCGTTGACTCGATTCTGGTCCACTCAGCGACTGGTGTGATCTGGAGCTTGTTAGAAGAAGCGGGTCCCACTTGGCGTCAAATCTGTCGACTCTTATCCAAATTCCAGCTTTAACTTGTTGTTAAGGTGTTGTTAGCTGCACTTTTAGCCCAGAAGAATGCAGCAGACTGAGGAAACATGCATGCGCATTAGGTGAAGCTGCAAAATTCACAGCGCCATCTAAAGACCCGGCATGGTAACTACAGCAGATTCAGGAGGGCGGGGGGGATTCCTGTAAACACAGAATTCTTCCGTGTCAACACAGATCTTTTCCTCTAATTAACATACGGGGAAAAAAAACTATGTTTCCCTCCATCGTGTCCATGTAAACAGGGCCGTAGAGCCGTAGCCTCTCAACAAGAAGATTGTTGGATTGCCTCAGAGCCTGAGGCCTTTCTGGGTGGAGTTTGAATGGCCTTGCTGTGTACCGTATGTGTGGGTTAAACGTCTTTTGAAAGGAACCTTTCCTATGCGTCGATGCAGCCACACAGCAAAACTGAAATTGGCTCTTCACTTATTTTTCAAGTTATCATGCTCACAACACACAAGTACTCGTCTTAAATGTCTGAAGCGCAGAGGTGACAGGGCCTTCTCTGTAGCAGGCCCAAAACTTTGGAACGAGTTATCTCTGCTCGTCAGACAGGCCCCTCCCTCTAGGTTTTCAAATCCTGTTTAAAGACCCCATTACTATTCTGTTGCTTTCAACACCAGATGATCTGTGTTTGGTTGTTATATTTATTATCTGCAACAATTTTATGTCTATATTATGTTGTTTTTCTTTTTAACTTCATTTTGTATGTTGCCTATGTGTTGCCTGTTGTTTGTTTGTACAGCACTTTGGTTGGCCTTGTTGCTGTTTTAAGTGCTCTATAAATTAAATGGTATGGTTTTCTTTGAATATTCCAGTTTCCTACCACAGACCAAAAACATGCATGCTAGACTAACTATGATAGTATCTCTGAATTGTCCTTAGGTTTAAGTAAGAATGTAAGTGTTTGTGTGTCTCAATTATCTCTAAGTGGACCAGTAATGGACTTGTGACCTGTCCCTGGTGTGCTCCCCATCTCACACAGTAGCAGCTGCATATAAGCACAAGCGCTCTGTAAACCTGAAAGGAATTTGAGTGAATAAAATAGATTGATGGGTATCAACGTGGGGGGAAATCAGAAATTCAAACTTACTTTTGTCCCCCATTGCAGAGTGAAGAGGGATGGATATTGGGAGATGTCCTCTGTCCATCTGTACTTGTGTGTTGTGAGCACAATAACTTGAAAAATAAGTGAAGAGCCAATTTCCATTTTGGTTTGTGGCTGCATTTACGCATAGGAAAGGTTCCCTTCAAAAACATGGATGCTATAACATAATTCAAGATGGCATTTGCCACATACTATGTATACTTTATGTAAATCTGGTAAGCTGAATAACTTCAATAGTTATTATTTATTTATTTATGTATTTACGCATAGTTTCCTCATATAACTGGGTAAAAAAAAAAAGTACATTTTGAGGTGTGGCTGAATTTAGGCATAACAAAGGTCAATATCAAAAATTTACATGCCACGTCAAAATCCAAAATGACGATTGCCACATATGTATGTAAACCGGTCACTCCCTATCATTTGAGGAGACTATGATGGTGACCAAGGCCACCATTGGCTAACATTGCACCTGGTGGTGAATAAAATGACTCCCTCTTACCAGGATCTGTCATTTTGTTCTGACTCAGACAAGCAAAAATATAAATAAAGCTGCTTCTGTTTTTATACACTGTATAAATCCTACCCATTTCAATATCTTGCACGGGATAAAAAATAGGTTTACTTGCATCTCCAGTTTAATTTCCATTCCAGATTATCAACATGTCCTATTCAAATCCGTCAGTAATGGGGGACCAGCAAACCAGTTGTTTTTATTAATTTGGGAGTGGCAGTATCATTGAACAGTTACATTATCTTAAGGTTGTTTCAGACTCAAGTCTTAAATTTAGGGGAAAAAAAGAAAAAAATACCTTTTTATTGTCACATTAGACCTTTTCCCATTTCGCAGCAGGAACATCTTAAAAGCATTCAATTATTTTTGAATTAATCTTTAGATTTGTGTTGTTTTGGGGGGTTGTACCTGGCCAGCACATGGTCTGGCTGGTCAGTTGGACTTTCTCATTATACGGGGGTATTCAAGGGAATTTTTTTTTTTTCAAACTGTCAATGTTGGCCTTTTTTTTCCCAAACCTATCAGTTGCATATCTTATAGACCCAAAAATTATTAAGCACATACTGGTACATTGGCCTACAATGGTGATGTTAATTTATTGTACCTTCTTTATAACTACAGAAGAAATTAACTATTGCAATAATTTCTGCAATTTTACACATGTCATATGATACATTTATTTATTATGGGGAGTGGTGGCGCAGAGGTTAAGAAGGTGAGCTTGTGATCGGAAGATCGCCGGTTCAAGCCCCGGTACCGACAACAGCAAAAAGATGTGGGTGGGACAGGTGAAGCGGTCACACCTGTCTCCACCCTCATCTGCCCCACTCTGGGCCCTTGAGCAAGGCCCTTAACCCACACCATCTGCTCCCCCGGGAACCCTAAATATCAGCTCTCTGCTCCACACAGAGAGCTGTGGTAGCCCGGTGGTCTGTGGTTGTGTCAGGAAGGGCATCCGGCGTAAAAACAATTGCCAAGTCTTCATGCGACTAGTTCGCTGTGGTGACCCCTAACGAAGGGAGAAGCCGAAAGAAAAAAAAAAAAAAAAAAAAAAAATGAGACATTTATTAATGTACATTATCCTATAAAAATAAAATAATAATAATAATTATTATTATTTTTTTTATTGTAATAATAATATTGTTTTAGAGCTATATTCAGCAAGAATGATGAACAGTAATTGTATTTTATGACCTTATCAGTCATCCACATTATTAAGAAGGAATTTTTGCCAATGTAATTCATAAACGTTATTTCAGTTCATTCAGGTTTGCATGCATTAGAGTTCTTTTGATTTGATGTCACCATAAAAGAACTATTGAATCTTATCATTGTAATTCAGTGAACGTCTCTTTTGTAAAACATAAATTAGTCAGTAGTCACCTCTTAATGGTGGTGGAAGGTTCATAAGCTCTTTTTACTATCTTTCCTTTCTTGTCTGTCTCTCTCAAAATGTGGACAGCAGCAGCAGCAAAACTGTGCACTAAGGTACCATCTATTGTGCTGAGATAATTGCCCATGAGTAGAAGCTCATCAAGAGGAGAAATTAAAATTATTTCCCCATACTTTGTGACGGTGAACCGTGGAGTATAAAAGATGATGAATCTCTATATTCCACAGGGATCTGCTCACCATCGAGTTAGCCTTAATTTGGTTGGATGGTCACAAAATTACACACAATACTTGTTCCTGGACAACTCTTCTTATTATTTTTTATTTTTTTTATTTTTTTTATTTCAACATTGCACACTATTTTTAGTTAGTAATTATAGGTTTGGTTATTCCAGGTAAAATAAAATAAATCAAATAGCTTCCAATCAATCCAGCTCTAGCTCTTCCCTCAAACAGGCAACACATGTATTTGGATTCAATTTTTACAATATACAATTAAAAAACTTGTAAATTGTGTTTATCGTCCCATTTATTTCCTTCTTGCAATCAAATGCAAGCAGTCCTTGCATGCATGCTATATTTTTCTGCTATGTACATTTCTATAATGCCTAATTGGGGTATATATCATAGTTAGCATGTGTTATTCCAGCAGCTTACTCTTTTCTCAGTATAAATATTCTCTTTGTACAACAGGGTTGTTCTGATATGTGTTTGCTGTTGGGCCCCCGATACATACACCTTCTAATGAATACAACATTTCCGTAGTATTGCATGCTTTTTATTCTACACAAACACACTCATTCATATACTCAATACTTAATTTCATTTCAGTTTTGTAACACATTTAAAGGAATAATTCACAACTGATATGTTTTTTTTTCTTTCAGTTGCTCTCTTTTGGAAGGGTTGTCATAGTGAAATAACTTGCATGAAATGTTTGGAAATATTTAAAGCCAATTGCCCTCCCTGACACAACCAGGGCTTGAACCTGCAGTTTTGGGATTACAAGATCACATTGCTGAAAGACAGTACAGTATACTGTATTATGTTACCATGATGCATGCTCAATATGTGTATTCTGTTGTTTGTTGTTGTTTTTTAAGCAGCTTTTAGTTGTTTCATAATCAGCATTTAAACAACTTATCTAATCTTCTAAGTACTTTAAGTTGTGCTGTTTTATTTTTAGTTTGCCTTTTATTCTCCCTTACAAAATAGATTTGTGATCTCAATGGGATTTGCCTGGTTAAATAAAGGTTACTAATAATTCTGGACACAATTTTTGAAGCCACCTAAAAGTTGTTGTTTTTATCACCGTTTACTGACCACTAATAAATGTGTTCCAATTAAACTATTTATCGTGTTAACAAAGTTGCTCTGAGCTAAGTCAATTACCATCCAAACAGTTTAATAGTTTATTTTATCTCTGAAAAACAAAATGTTGATGTGCTGATTTTATATTCCATTATACTGTAAATTGCTGTTGCTTCAGTTTTTTTGAGTGATTTCAACCTTATTCAGTGTTGTCATTTGGTAAAGTCCCAAGCAGAGGTCTTTGCTTAAAAAACTGGCACAATGGTTTTATATTTCCTCAAGAAGCTAGATGCATTTTAGAGAGGTGGACTCAAATCTGTTTTACAACTTAATAGAGAAAAAACTAATGAGAAAGTCACTATGTCTTATGGAAAATGTAATTGAATTTTATTTTTATTGTTTTTACTAACCTTTATTTAATCAGGCAAATCCCATGAAGATCACCGATCTCTTTTGCAAGGGAGGCCTGCACCTGAAGGCAGCCTAAAATGCATGTTTTTGTTCTGTGGGAGGAAACTGGAATACCCGGTGAAAACCCACGCAAGCATAAGAACATGCAAACTTCACACGGAAAGACCCCGGGTCCAACCAGGGATTAAACCTTTGTGCTCTGAAGCAACAGTGCTAACCTTTGAGCCGTTGTCCATCTATTTGTGCAGACAAATTCAAAGTGTCTACCGGTACTAATTTTGCATAGTTTAGCACACCACAGCTCCATAAAAATAACTTTACTAAACAACATTTAGGCCCTCGCGTCTATCCCAAGATCATTCTTCAATTATTTTGACACTGCAGTTTATAAAGGCCATGTCCTATTTGAAAACATGTTGGTAAATGACCTAATCACTTTCCTCTTATTAGGATGGAGAGGAAAATACATTAATTGTCAAGGATTATTATAATTCAGTCAGATGAGAGAAATGGCTCTTTGAAGACAGACAGAACTTGTTGAGCTTGTTCATTTCAAAGAGCCTGTTAATTTTAAATTGTAGGAAGGTGCTATACAAATAAAGTTTATTATTATTATTATATATTAAATGGTAGCAATCACACTACATTAGCATTCAGGCCAAGATGGGGAAGAGGCAGGGCAGCTGACTCAGAACCCAAAAGTCCCAGGTTCAATCCCTAGCCATTCCCACATGTCATAGTGTCTCTGACCGACACCTAATACCTAATTACTCCCCGGGTGCCTACATACAGGTAGCTTCCCACTGCTCCACCAGGTGCAATGTTTTTTTTTTTTTTTTTCATTCAACCTTTATTTATACAACCTAGTCTCATTGAGCCAAGGGGATTCATTTACAAGAGGGACCTGTTCCAGACAGAACATATAAAGTTGAGACAACAAAACAGTAGCCAATGATGACAATAAACTACAGTAAAAAAAATGCAGTTAAAATAAAAGTAGTGCACATTTGTTTAATGCAGAAAATCCGTTTTGACATTGTATGAGAACATACAATGATCACAACACATAGCACTTTACTCACTATTTACTGTACAGTCAGGATGTAAGGGCCGGTATACTACTTGTTAAGTACACAACCCCCCATCCCCTTCTGGGCACATGTTTCCCATGAACAAAAAAGTGTTGTGCTTCTCAACTTTGACTACCGGTAATCTGATTCTTCTCAGTAGAAAATTTTGTACATTTACCTTATAATGTTTTTGCTACTTTTGCTACTTTTTCTTTTGTTTATTGTTTAATGTATTTGTATCATTGCTGTTCATCATTCTTTAGTTTGTAGCAGGTCGCTTTTGTAGATGAGCCCTCGAGGCTCAATAAGATTTACCTGACTAAATAAAGGTTGAATGAATGAAAAGAAAAGCAATCAGGAGCATGCATGTCTATATGTGAGGAATAAAACAGTAAAAATAAACTTTGTCTCTCAATTGTCTGTGACTCGGTTCATGATTTTTTTTTTTTTTTTTAGAGGCATTTAAAGGTTTTGTATTGTTGATGATTGTTACATTTCTACTTGAATAACTACAGCAAAGCATCATTCCTAATGGTTCCAGCCTTGGCATGTCTTTGAATCCCCCAGAACTGCTGGAAATGTAAACAGATGTTTGGACTGTCCTGCTTAAACTGCTGCCCTGGCTACCTGACTCCAAAACAAGTGGCAGATAATGAATGAATGATGGATGAGTGGATGTTTTTTTTTTTCTCAAACCTTACTGAAATACAATTCAATTCAGTTTCACTTCAGTTTATTCTGGACAGTTTCTTTTTAGCAGAAACGTTTCACCCTCACTCCAGAGGGCTTCCTCAGTCAGAGTAGTCCAAAGCTGATTGAGAATGAGCGGATTTGATACCTGGACTATTGAGAATTAACTTTCTTGACAATTCAATTCAGTTTCACTTCAGTTTATTTATATAGCGCCAAGTCCCAACAGAAGTCATCGCAGGGCACTGAGCAGAAACAAATAGTAAGGGATGTCTGAAAATGACAGTTTGTTCAGGTGAATATAATTTGACACAAGTAAGTAACTTTGACAGTCAGTTTAGAGTCAGCATTGAAACTAATGTGTGATTTTTAGATTGAAGGAGGGAACCAAAATACTAAAATAAATCTCATGTACAGTATACAGAGAAGATGCTAGCTCAACAAAAAAAGGTGCAGTTGAGATACAGTATAAGACAGAACATCACGCTGTGAGGAAACTGTGCTTAAGCAGAAAACAAATAGGAAAATGTGCAAAAGAAAGCTACTTTCTGAAAAAAAAAACGTATGAACACTGAAGATAATGAAAAATCCTTCAATCCTGAATGCAAATCTCAAAATAATAGTTTCATTGAAAAAATAGAATTGTTTTGATTGTTGTTGTGTAATTGTTGTTAAACACACTTGACACTAAATTCCTTATGAACTACAAGATTTACAAGTGTATTAAAGATATTCAAATGAGACAAGACATTCACATTTACAGTATATGGGTAGAGTAGAATTAAATCCACATGTCTGTGTCATACCGAGGACACTGTCCTCCCTGACTTAATTCATAGGAAATTTAAAAACACAATGATATTTTTATGGCAGGAGATTTCAACATTGATTGTGATAAGTCGACCTACCTCTGTGATAAATTCAAGGAATGTTGCCTATCTCTCAATCTAACACAACTTATTGATTTTCCGACCAGACCAAACAAAAAATGTCCCGAAAAATATTCCACCTTAGATCTGTTTTTCACAAATGCACCTCACAAATTTCCTGGTACAGGTGTATTTTCTAACATTTTGAGTTATCATTCCATAATAGCAGCTCTTAGATCTACTAAACTTCCACCTGCTAAGCCCAGAATAATTCAAAAAAGGGATTTGAAATGTTTCTGTGAACAGTCATTCCTTTGGGATTTATCCCACTTTGATTGGCAACGTATTCTATTAATCAACGAAGTGAACACCGCTTGGAACTATTTTCATAATAGTTTCATTTACTTTGTAAACAAACACGCTCCTTTCCGGCAGTTCAGGATAAAGGGCCGTGACAGCCCCTGGTTTACTCCTGAACTAGCTGATCTCCTGCACCGGAGAGATCATCTTTGGGCCGCAGCAAGAAAATCACACTCAGACACTGATTGGTTGAATTTTCGGTGACTGAGGAATAAATGCACAACTGCCATCAAAGCCGCAAAACGTAATTACTTCTTATCCCAGACCTCCACAAATCTAAACGATCCTAAAAGATTCTGGAAAACCATCAAATCTCTCTCAGGCATCCTCCAATCATCTGACCATTTTACAATGATACACACAAGTTAGTTTAAGTTATCTTTAGGCCTGTGACTAGTTACCAGTTAGTAAAAAAATATTCCAGCGAGAAGAACTGATCTAAACTCCTTAAGTACACAAGAAGCCTGTCAGCCAGGAACAGGATCAGCTGTGGTGGTATGGTGCTGCCCTGCCACTCAGAGGCTGCAATGAAGTTGTTACAGATGTATTAATATAGATAAATACGTCAGTTTGCTGACTTATCTATAATTTAGATGATAGATTTGAGCAGATGTGGAGAGGTGTACTTAAAGGTCAAGCCTAAAATATCAGAGATGAGGTATTCCACTACACAGAAAATACTTGAATCCTACAATTAGAACACTGGGACCTAGAGTCTATCTCCAACAGTCAACATGCAAAAGATTGGTTACACCCTGGACATGTCACACGTCCATCAAAGAGACACATGGAGACTAAGAACCATACACTCTTAATCACAGCTTGAGACAGTTTAGCTATTAACCTAGCATGCTTGTTTTTGGTCTGTGGTGGGAAACTGGAGTACCCAGAGAAAACCGGGGCCTCTGGTTTCTTGCAGGTACTCTGAATGCGCAGGGAGAACATACAAACTCCACCCAGAAAGGACCCAGGCCAGGAGGTGATCATACCTCCTTTTCACTTAGAAGTCACAGCTCTAAGCATAGTGGAGTTGTGTTTAGAGCTGACTTTGCCAATTTTATCAAAACTACAATATTCAGATTGTATTTACCCCCTACCATCTGTAGTGCCATATGTCAGGATTCTTTCTCAATGTTTTTTGTGAATCATTTTACTTAATTAAACAAAGCTGTGACCACAAACATCCTCACTGTTTTCTTCCCAACTTGAGGTAGTGGACTGTTGACCTGAAATCACCAAGATTTTGGAGAATAACAATGAGGCATCAGCTGATGTTGTCAGAAGATGCTACATCAATAATTCTGATCAATCAAATCAACTTTCTGTGGTTAAGCTCACTAGGCTTTCTAACTTTCCCAAGTAAACAATAAAGAGATAGCTCGGTTGATACTACCAGAATATTTACATATTTTTTACAACTTCAAGGCCTCCAGTATGATTTCCACCCTGTCATTTGTATATGTTTTGTAGTTCGGACTTAAAATAAATGATTCCCGGTTAACCCCTTTACTATAAATAATAATAAATAATTATTTCCTTTTAGTTGAAGCCTCATTACTTTTCTATCAGTAGAAACATTTTAGTTAACTTTAATGTAACATAACCTGTAATTACAAATTACAAATTTAATTTGCTAAAATTGTAACACTAATTAGTAACCATTCACTATTTTCTTCCATCTAAGTTGAAATAGTCATAGTGTTTTTCCTTTTTTTTTTT
>JBBPBX010037546.1:18963-30867 GCA_038048925.1 Garcialebias charrua | reverse complement strand
TGCAGGTGTTAGAGACGTTGCAGGTGTTAGAGATGCTGCAGATGTTAGAGACGTTGCAGGTGTTAGAGATGCTGCAGATGTTAGAGACGTTGCAGGTGTTAGAGACACTGCAGATGTTAGAGACGTTGCAGGTGTTAGAGACGTTGCAGGTGTTAGAGACACTGCAGGTGTTAGAGACACTGCAGATGTTAGAGACGTTGCAGGTGTTAGAGATGCTGCAGATGTTAGAGACGTTGCAGGTGTTAGAGACGCAGCTGATGTTAGAGACGTTGCAGATGTTAGAGACGTTGCAGATGTTAGAGACGTTGCAGATGTTAGAGACGTTGCAGATGTTAGAGACACTGCAGGTGTTAGAGACACTGCAGGTGTTAGAGACACTGCAGGTGTTAGAGACACTGCAGGTGTTAGAGACGTTGCAGGTGTTAGAGACGCTGCAGGTGTTAGAGACGCTGCTGATGTTAGAGACACTGCAGGTGTTAGAGACGCTGCAGATGTTAGAGACGCTGCAGGTGTTAGAGACACTGCAGGTGTTAGAGACGCTGCAGGTGTTAGAGACACTGCAGGTGTTAGAGACGCTGCAGGTGTTAGAGACGCTGCAGGTGTTAGAGACACTGCAGGTGTTAGAGACACTGCAGGTGTTAGAGACGCTGCAGGTGTTAGAGACACTGCAGGTGTTAGAGACGCTGCAGATGTTAGAGACGTTGCAGGTGTTAGAGACACTGCAGGTGTTAGAGACGCTGCTGATGTTAGAGACGTTGCAGGTGTTAGAGACACTGCAGGTGTTAGAGACGCTGCTGATGTTAGAGACGTTGCAGGTGTTAGAGACGCTGCTGATGTTAGAGACGTTGCAGGTGTTAGAGACGCTGCTGATGTTAGAGACGCTGCAGGTGTTAGAGACGCTGCTGATGTTAGAGACGTTGCAGGTGTTAGAGACGCTGCTGATGTTAGAGACTGTTAGAGACGCTGCAGGTGTTAGAGACGCTGCTGATGTTAGAGACACTGCAGGTGTTAGAGACGCTGCTGATGTTAGAGACGCTGCAGGTGTTAGAGACGTTGCAGGTGTTAGAGATGCTGCAGGTGTTAGAGACGCTGCAGGTGTTAGAGACGTTGCAGATGTTAGAGACGCTGCAGGTGTTAGAGACGCTGCAGATGTTAGAGACGTTGCAGGTGTTAGAGACGTTGCAGGTGTTAGAGATGCTGCAGATGTTAGAGACGTTGCAGGTGTTAGAGATGCTGCAGATGTTAGAGACGTTGCAGGTGTTAGAGACACTGCAGATGTTAGAGACGTTGCAGGTGTTAGAGACGTTGCAGGTGTTAGAGACACTGCAGGTGTTAGAGACACTGCAGATGTTAGAGACGTTGCAGGTGTTAGAGATGCTGCAGATGTTAGAGACGTTGCAGGTGTTAGAGACGCAGCTGATGTTAGAGACGTTGCAGATGTTAGAGACGTTGCAGATGTTAGAGACGTTGCAGATGTTAGAGACGTTGCAGATGTTAGAGACACTGCAGGTGTTAGAGACACTGCAGGTGTTAGAGACACTGCAGGTGTTAGAGACACTGCAGGTGTTAGAGACTGCAGGTGTTAGAGACACTGCAGGTGTTAGAGACACTGCAGGTGTTAGAGACACTGCAGGTGTTAGAGACGCTGCAGGTGTTAGAGACACTGCAGGTGTTAGAGACACTGCAGGTGTTAGAGACACTGCAGGTGTTAGAGACACTGCAGGTGTTAGAGACTGACTGCAGGTGTTAGAGACACTGCAGGTGTTAGAGACACTGCAGGTGTTAGAGACGCTGCAGGTGTTAGAGACACTGCAGGTGTTAGAGACGCTGCTGATGTTAGAGACGTTGCAGGTGTTAGAGACACTGCAGGTGTTAGAGACGCTGCTGATGTTAGAGACGTTGCAGGTGTTAGAGACACTGCAGGTGTTAGAGACGCTGCTGATGTTAGAGACGTTGCAGGTGTTAGAGACGCTGCTGATGTTAGAGACGTTGCAGGTGTTAGAGACGCTGCTGATGTTAGAGACGCTGCAGGTGTTAGAGACGCTGCTGATGTTAGAGACGTTGCAGGTGTTAGAGACGCTGCTGATGTTAGAGACACTGCAGGTGTTAGAGACGCTGCTGATGTTAGAGACACTGCAGGTGTTAGAGACGCTGCTGATGTTAGAGACGTTGCAGGTGTTAGAGACGCTGCAGGTGTTAGAGACGCTGCTGATGTTAGAGACACTGCAGGTGTTAGAGACGCTGCAGGTGTTAGAGACGCTGCTGATGTTAGAGACACTGCAGGTGTTAGAGACGCTGCTGATGTTAGAGACACTGCAGGTGTTAGAGACTGCAGGTGTTAGAGACACTGCAGGTGTTAGAGACGCTGCAGGTGTTAGAGACGCTGCAGGTGTTAGAGACACTGCAGGTGTTAGAGACGCTGCTGATGTTAGAGACACTGCAGGTGTTAGAGACACTGCAGGTGTTAGAGACACTGCAGGTGTTAGAGACTGCAGGTGTTAGAGACGCTGCAGGTGTTAGAGACGTTGCAGGTGTTAGAGACGCTGCAGATGTTAGAGACGCTGCAGGTGTTAGAGACGCTGCTGATGTTAGAGACGTTGCAGGTGTTAGAGACGCTGCAGATGTTAGAGACGCTGCAGGTGTTAGAGACGCTGCAGATGTTAGAGACGTTGCAGGTGTTAGAGACGCTGCAGATGTTAGAGACGCTGCTGATGTTAGAGACGCTGCAGATGTTAGAGACGTTGCAGGTGTTAGAGACGCAGCTGATGTTAGAGACGTTGCAGATGTTAGAGACGTTGCAGATGTTAGAGACGTTGCAGATGTTAGAGACGCTGCAGGTGTTAGAGACGCTGCAGATGTTAGAGACGTTGCAGGTGTTAGAGATGCTGCAGATGTTAGAGACGTTGCAGCTGTTAGAGATGCTGCAGATGTTAGAGACGTTGCAGGTGTTAGAGACACTGCAGATGTTAGAGACGTTGCAGGTGTTAGAGACGTTGCAGGTGTTAGAGATGCTGCAGATGTTAGAGACGTTGCAGGTGTTAGAGACGCTGCTGATGTTAGAGACGTTGCAGGTGTTAGAGACGCTGCAGATGTTAGAGACGTTGCAGGTGTTAGAGACGCAGCTGATGTTAGAGACGTTGCAGATGTTAGAGACGTTGCAGGTGTTAGAGACGTTGCAGATGTTAGAGACGCTGCAGGTGTTAGAGACGTTGCAGATGTTAGAGACGTTGCAGATGTTAGAGACGTTGCAGGTGTTAGAGACGCTGCTGATGTTAGAGACACTGCAGATGTTAGAGACGCTGCAGATGTTAGAGACGTTGCAGGTGTTAGAGACGTTGCAGGTGTTAGAGACGTTGCAGATGTTAGAGACGCTGCAGGTGTTAGAGACGCTGCAGATGTTAGAGACGTTGCAGGTGTTAGAGACGTTGCAGATGTTAGAGACGCTGCAGGTGTTAGAGACGCTGCAGATGTTAGAGACGTTGCAGATGTTAGAGACGTTGCAGGTGTTAGAGATGCTGCAGATGTTAGAGACGTTGCAGGTGTTAGAGACGCTGCAGATGTTAGAGACGTTGCAGGTGTTAGAGACGCTGCAGATGTTAGAGACGTTGCAGGTGTTAGAGACGTTGCAGGTGTTAGAGATGCTGCAGATGTTAGAGACGTTGCAGGTGTTAGAGACGCTGCAGATGTTAGAGACGTTGCAGGTGTTAGAGACGCTGCAGATGTTAGAGACGTTGCAGGTGTTAGAGATGCTGCAGATGTTAGAGACGTTGCAGGTGTTAGAGATGCTGTGTGTTCAGGTGTATTCAAGTTGAAATGTCTTTAAAACCTTATTGTCCTCAAGCTTCATGAGAAACATCTTTAGATGAGCAGTGTTTAGCACAAGTTAAAAAATCCAGTGGTGATGTTTTTATTTCTTTCCAAATACAAATACTGCTGACCTGACGCTGTGTGTTAATAAAGTGCATTAAATTTGAAATGTCTTGAAAACAGCTGATTTTACACAAACTTGGTGAGAAACATGTTTTAATTATGGAATTAAAGTCAGGATATCTAGATGAAATGTTGCCTTTTTTGCACAATGGTGCGCTCGCCTTGTGCGCGCTCACACACACGCACATCAGTGTGTCCCCCACAAATTACAGATGCTTCTGACGCCCTTGGGTCCAATAGTTCTTGGTCCAAAAGTTCTGGCTTCAAATGTGATGGTTGGTTCTGTGGGTTCATCACTGTAAAAATCACTGTGATGCCACTTGATTGTTGATATGTGCTGCTGATCTCATGCTGCTGATCTCATGCTGCTGATCTCATGCTGCTGATCTCATGCTGCTGATCTCATGCTGCTGATCTCATGCTGCTGATCTCATGCTGTTGATCTCATGCTGCTGATCTCATGCTGCTGATCTCATGCTGCTGATCTCATGCTGCTGATCTCATGCTGCTGATCTCATGCTGCTGATCTCATGCTGCTGATCTCATGCTGCTGATCTGTTTCATGTTTCTTTGTTCTTTCGTGCTCATCTGCTCACACAGACTCATGTTCGTGCTGCTGTTGTTCAGCATATTGTTTTTGTGCTAGTAGTGTTTTGTGTATTCTTAATTCATATCTTAGATCTTATTCAAGCTTTTCTTTACATTTCAGACTTTTGTTGGATGTAACTGGGACCCTGTGTACACAATTAATGAAGAAACTTTGACGTAAATAAATCAAAGGTTTGATGTTTCTCGTGTTCCCTTTCCTCCATGAACTCTGGTTCTGTTTCCAGGACCAGTACGCGTTCATCCACCAGGCCGTGGTCCAAATGCTCGAGCGGTTCCTGCAGGCGTCGGATCAGCAGCTGTACTGCAACCAGCCGGAGGTGAGAAGAACCAGGGGGTGGAGTTTAGACGTGGAAACAGGAAGTTGTCCCAGAGCTGCTGCAGAAACAGGAAGTGGTCGAGTTGACTTCCTGTTTTAAACTCCAGTTTGGCAGCAGGTTGTTCTGAACCGACTCTAAACCGGAGGAGACGTTTGAAAATGTGAATCAGAACGAACGTAGGACGCTCCCTGACAGGTAGGCCAACGGTTTGAAAGCATCAAAGTGTGGTTCTGTTGGGTTCTGTTCCACGCTGGTTCTGGTCCTCATCTTTCGTGGTTCTCGTTTGTGTCAGAGTTCATCAGCCGTCAAATGGTTTGACCTCAGGGTGTGTGTGAGGGGTGGAGGGAGTCCGGTTCAGGGGCCTCAGGATTCAGTCTGCTGTTTGCAGATGATGTGGTCCTGTTGGTCTTCAGCTCTCACTGGAGCGGGTCACAGCTGGGAGGAGGACCAGAACCTCCAGATCAGAGGCCATGGTCCTCAGTCAGAGGGTGGACTGTCCTCTCCAGGCTGGGGGTGAGGTTCTGCCTCAAGAGGAGGACTTCAAGTATCTCTGGTGTTATTCTCAGTGAGGGAAGAATGGAGACAGGGCAGCATCTGCAGTATTGTGGACTCTGAGCCGGTCTGTTGTGGTGAAGAGGAGCTGAGCTGCAAGAAGAAGCTCTCTGTTTGTTGCACGGTCTACGTTCCTACCCTCATTTGTGGTCAGGAGCTCTGGGTAAAGACTGACAGATCCAGATCCTGGATCCAGGAGGTTGAAATGAGTTTCCTCTGCAGAGTAGCTCTCCTTTGGTAAGGATGGACCCTGTTCTGGACATGTCCACTTGGGAGGAGACCCCACAGAAGACCCAGGACACGCTGGAGAGACTCTCCTCTGGTCTGGGAACACCATGGAGTTCTCCAGAAGAGCTGAAAGATGTCAGGACCTCCCTGCCTGGATCTTAGGAAGTCTGAAGAAATCAGGCCTTGGTGCATCTCAAAACATTAGAACATCGAGAAACGTTCACTGCTTTCTGTCAATCACTTCAGAAAGTGGAACTCATTGATTAACAGAGCAAAATATTTCATCATTGATGATTATTTTTTTTTTTGGATAAATTGATGATTATAACCAACAGATAATAAAAAATAAATGAATATTGTGAAGGGGTTCTGTAAACTGTCACAGCCTGATCAGCTGATTAACTCCGGGACATGAGCAACAATGTCTCAGTCCTCATGTCCCGACACTCCGGAACCAGAGACAACATCAGAAGAGTCTTACCTGCTGAGGGGACAAAGAGCTAGACTGTCTCTCGGTGGTACAACGTCCCAGAGTCTGGAAGAAGACTGGAGAGGTCCAGAATCCACGTTGTTCAAGTCCAGAGTGACGTTTCCACAGCCAGTGATGGTTTGGGTTCAGGTCCTCTGCTGGTTCTTGTCCATTGGGTTTAGTCCACAGTCCATGCAGCGTCTAGCAGGACATTTTAGAGCTCTTCATGCTTCCTTCTGCTGACGAGCTTTATGGACATGTTGGTTTCATTTTCCAGCAGAACCCGGCCCACTCTGACAAAGGTGCCAAAAGCTGGTTCTGGAATATTCTCATTTTATTTTAGTTTTTTATTATTTGTAAATTATTCATTCATTCATTCAACCTTTATTTAGTCAGGTAAATCTTTTGAACCTCATGGGCTCATTTACGAAGGCGACCTGCTAAAACTAAAGAACAATGAACAGCAATGGTAGAATTTCCTTAAACAATAAACAATCAAACAATAAACAATAGAAAACAAAAGAGAGAGAAAATATATATATATATATATATATATATATATATATATTATATATATATATATATATACATATATATATATATATATATATACACATATATATATATATATATATATATATATATATATATATATATATATATATATATATATATATATATATATATATATATATATATATACACATTCCTCCTTTTAACAAAGTATCAAAAAACTAGCAAAACATTATAAGGTAGACGTATAAAATCAAAGACAGGAACAAATCTGCATTGGTTTTTGCCAGGATTCCAACAGATTCTGAAAACCATTTAGAGAAGTCAAGGTCGAGAGCTTCAGATCTTTTTGTAAGATATTCCATGAAGCAGGAGCAGAGTAGGAGAAGGCCCTTTTTCCAAGTTCAGTCCTCACTGACGGAACACTGCAGGTAATCATGTCCTGAGAGCGCACGCTGTAGCTGCACTCACGCAAAGACATGTAGGAGGAGATGTATGAGGGCAGCAGACCAAGAAGTGATTTAAAGATGAAAATGTACCAGTGGAAGAGTCTGCGTGAGGTTAATGATGTCCAGTTAACCAGTGAATACAGGGTGCAGTGGTGGGTACGATAATCACAACCAGTTATGAATCTTTGTAAATTATAAACATCAAAATTACAAGAAATAAATATGAAATATATCACTTTGTGTGATGAGTTTGTGAAATTTTGTAAATGAGTGTATCTATCTGATAATCATCTAATAATTTTACAATAATCATCTAATGAGCTGATATTCTAATTGTTTGTGATGCAGCGATACCTGCAGATGTTCTAAAGATTTTTGGATATATTTTCAATTAAATTAAATTAAATTCATTTTATTTATACATGCAACCTTTATTTAGGCAGATTAATCTCATTGAGCCTCGAGGACTCATTTACAAGACAGACCTGTCTACAAACAAAGAATGATGACAACAACAACAATAGAATTTCCTTGAACAATCAGCAATAGACAAACATAAGAGAGAGACATGCAGATTTTCTTTTTTTTTAACAAGTTAAAACAAAGATGTCAAAGTAGCAAAACAGACAGATTATAAGGCAAAAAATTATAAAGCTCCAAGTCACAACAGAAGTCGTCTCGGGCACTGAACAGAAACATTCATTCATAAAAATGATAATTTAACAGAAACATTCATATATAAAATAATAATTTAACAGAAACATTCATATATAAAATAATAATTTAACTGAAACATTCATATATAAAATAATAATTTAACAGAAACATTCATATATAAAATAATAATTTAACAGAAACATTCATATATAAAATAATAATTTAACAGAAACATTCATATATAAAATAATAATTTAACAGAAACATTCATATATAAAATAATAATTTAACAGAAACATTCATATATAAAATAATAATTTAACAGAAACATTCATATATAAAATAATAATTTAACAGAAACATTCATATATAAAATAATAATTTAACAGAAACATTCATATATGAAAATAATTATTTAACAGAAACAGTCATATATAGAAATTATAATTTTACAGAAACATTCATATATATGTAGCCGGACGGGTGTTGATAAAAATAGTGAATTTTAGTTTAAAAAATAAATTAATATTTTTTTATAAAAAAATTAATTTGGTTAAAAACTTTACTAAAAGTTACCCTTAAGGCACATAGACCCGTTGCAGATGAGGCATGAGACAGATTCACACACTGGCACCAATTAGATTGCACAATTGTTTAATTTAAAAATAGAGTTAAAAAGCACGCACACTTTAAAAAGACAATTATGACTCCAAACAACAATAAAAATGCAATACTCTAAAAACAGGACAATCTCACACACAAAATCATACACCAGAGTTCAATCCACCTCAATCCAGGGAATTAGATTATGGAATGGCTTGGAGAATGAAGCTAAAAATGCCAAGTCAATGTTTACATTTAAGAAAATGATCAAAATTAATTTGTTAAAGGGGACCACACATGCAAAATTCACTTTTTAATGTTTTTTTACTAAACTTTGGGTATTTACTTCATAAAAAAACAGTCCTTGTGCCAAAAAAATGCACCCAGTGGTTTATTTACTCTAAGTAGATTTATTTTACTGTGATGAAAACGGTTCGTTTTTGAAATAAAATGGAAGTCAATCGCGCCTGTGACGTCACAGGCGCGAGGACAACCCACCTCAAACCTGAGTCCAGCCCCTCACCTGGTTAGGCTCAACCCACTTCTGTATTAAACACATGACTGTTGTTTTTCATGATTTCATCTCATCTTTTGTTTATATGTTATTAATTTCATGTGTACAGCACTTTGTTGCAGCTGTGGTTTTTTAAATGGCTTTATAAATAAAGTATAATTGTTATTTTTATGTTTTTTAGTTCAATTTTTAGTGTATTTGCGATCTCTCCCAACGCGCCGCCGGCAAAAATTAAACGAGCATACCCCCGGCGTAGAGACCGGTTGCGACGGGACCCTCTTCTGGCGCCATGGAGCGGAGCTTCAACTGTACAGCCTTGCTGCAGCCTCGCAGCAGCCTCGCAGCAGTGAGGACCTTCCCCTTACGGATTAATTTACGGGAGACACTTGGTGAACTTTGTGTTGTCTTGACTGGAACAGCGATAACGCCCAAAGTCTCCGAGCGGAGCTGGCGAACACCGGAAGAGGAACAAGCTAACATTAGCATCGGATTCGGCAGGTCTCATGCTAAAAGGAGCAGCACATTGCGGCGCGCTCAGACGGGTTTCGGTAAGTTATCTTAAGCTAGCACTAACAGTAAGTCAAATGAGTAATAAAAAAAGAGCTAATTTTAAAACAACAACACATTACAGATACTGGCTGTTAAGAGGGCGTAAACAGATCTTTGAAGGGCGTGGACTTCAGAACTTCTATCAGAAACCGGTCGTTCAAAACGAAAGTTAAAACTGGCAGAATTAAAAAGGGTATAATTGATTATCTAAGAATTATTTTGTGCATTAAATTGAAGGAATAGGGTCTAGATAGCACACAGAAATAACATAAAAATTTAAAAAATGCATCTGAGGTTCTATATATATAATGATGTATTGTGTATTGTATTAGTTAGAAAATTAGAAAGAGTTAGTCATTTTATACTGTTGGTGGAAGATTATTATTGTTTAATCTGATTGTTTGAAAAAAGGGGCAGATATAATAAGATTTATTCTTCTTTC
Organism: Garcialebias charrua; assembly: GCA_038048925.1. NCBI lineage: Eukaryota > Metazoa > Chordata > Actinopteri > Cyprinodontiformes > Rivulidae > Garcialebias > Garcialebias charrua. The sequence continues at coordinate 21,035 of JBBPBX010037546.1, read as the reverse complement.
TGCTACCTTACATTTTTTTTATATTTTGTACATTATCATTTATGGGATTGTCTTGTATTGTGTTTCTTTTGTAAAAAAAAATGAACAAATTTAATAAAATTAAAAAATTAAATTAAAATTAATACACCAGAGTTAATGTCACCGCCTGAGAGATGCTCAATCAGTCAAGCAGCAGTAGCCCAGAGTCCACCCTGGTATGATCCGTCATACCAGCAGAGACTAGGGGTGGGCGATACTGAGAATTTTGGAATCGATCCGATACCAAGTAAATACTGTGCTAGAATCGCATACTTCGATACCGATTCCGATACTTGGGGGCGTTGTTGAGCCGCACAAAAATATAACACTGCCAACAACACAAAAACAATGATAAGAAAACAACTTCTATTGCACAGATGTTTTAATGTCAAATAAAAATGCTCTATCAACTAGCTGCAGCAGCAGTATAAAAAATTGAACAGTGTGAGTAACAAAATATTTGCCCATCACCTCTTTTACAACACACAGTTGTTTAAATAAAAGTCACCAGTGCAAAATAACAAAAAAGCAGCAATGTTACAAAAACATAACACTGTCAAAATCACAAAAACAGTGATAAGAAAACAACTTCTATTGCACAGATGTTTTTTGAAAAAAAAAAACACAAAAAAAAGCGCGACAACAAAGCATCGATTCCATAGCGCTAGTATCGATTCAATACCAAGTACCACCTTGGTATCGATAGTATCGATACTAGAATCGATACGCCCACCCCTAGCAGAGACGTCACTCAAGCAGACACCTGTACGCTTTGTTTAGTCCGAGCTGGACATCGATCGGCTCAGCTCAGCCCGCAGGACGCACGCCGTCCAGACAGCGGGCACCAACACGGCGACAGGACCAGTTGATGGACGACTCAGATGGAGGATAGAAACCAGTCGGGACAGCAGGTAAACGAACACCAGAGAACAAACAGCAGGCAGATGGACGCCAAGGACAAACAGCAGCAGCTACCAAACATAAATATTTATTAAAATCTGAATGTGTAAAAGAACAGAAAAACTGGCGCTTCACTACTCACCGTGTTCCACCTCAACAGGAGAGGGAAACAGGAAACTCGTACATTTGGTCGCGAGAACAGTGGATCATCACGACCCTGCACCTCAACGCTAGCGCGACACAGCCAGCACGGATGACGTGTCAACTAATGAGGACTACCCCTTTTTATACCGGAAGTAGCCCCAGACCCACCAATCACATCTCCGCATGTGTGGTGCATTTAATGACTGCAGGTCATCGTGCCACATGTAAAATAATAATTTAAAGGTCCCCTGACATCATCTTACAAATTTGCATGAAATGATAGAAGATATATATATTTTATCATTCCACTATGTTAGTTTTTGCAAACAAAATGATAAATTAATGAAAATTCCTTCCAAACTGAGTCTAAAATTAAAAACTGCTTTTCTCTCTGAAAATTCCGACTACCGGTACAAGCAAATGCAACATTTGTGACGTAGGAAGGAGAATGTCTTTAGAACGCCCCATATAAATATTCGTGGCGAACAAGAAATAAAACAACAAAATTATCAATCTAAGTTAAGATTTGAGCTATTTGTCTTCAGTTTTGGAAGCAGGAAGTTAGATGAACAGAAACAGCAGGTTCTAATTTAGGTCTGCACCGTATGTATTTGACTTTTACCTGTTCAGGAAGCAGGGAGCTCAGTCCGAGGGGGGGCAGCTTTATTTATTCCATTTTTGACGAAGGTCTTACATCTTTTGGGAAAGTAAAAAGGCTCACTTGTTCACTGATGATATTAGAACACCCAAATGCGACACAACCGGCATTTTTCAAGTTTTACCCCCCAAAAAAGGCGATCTGTCTGAGAATGAATATGCGTTAATGGCAGACGCAGACTGAAGGTTCTGTTTCCTACATCACAAATGTTGCATTTGCTTGTACTGTAGTCGGAATTTTCAGAGAGAAAATCTGTTTTTAATTTTAGACTCAGTTTGGAAGGAATTTTCAATATTTTATCATTTTGTTTGCAGAAACGAACATAGTTGAATGATAATACAGTGTATATATA
>JBBPBX010037546.1:0-18928 GCA_038048925.1 Garcialebias charrua | reverse complement strand
ATATATATATCTTCTATCGTTTCATGCAAATTTGTAAGATGATGTCAGTGAACCTTTAACAGAAACATTCATATATAAAAAATAATAATTTTACAGAAACGTTCTTATATAAAATAATAAATTAACAGAAACATTCATATCTAAAATAATAATTTAACAGAAACATTCACATTTAAAATAATAATTTAACAGAAACATCCATCCATCCATTTTCGTCCGCTTATCCGGGGTCGGGTCGCGGGGGTAGCAGCCTAAGTAGGGAGGCCCAGACTTCCCTCTCCCCAGCCACTTGGAGCAGCTCCTCTGGGGGAATCCCAAGGCGTTCCCAGGCCAGCCGAGAAACATAGTCCCTCCAGCGTGTCCTGGGTCTTCCTCTGGGTCTCCTCCCGGTGGGACATGCCCGGAACACCTCACCAGGGAGGCGTCCAGGAGGCATCCTAACCAGATGCCCGAGCCACCTCAACTGGCTCCTCTCGATGTGGAGAAGCAGCGGCTCTACTCCGAGTCCCTCCCGGATGACTGAGCTTCTCACCCTATCTCTAAGGGAGAGTCCAGACACCCTGCGGAGAAAACTCATTTCAGCCGCTTGTATCCGAGATCTCGTTCTTTCGGTCACAACCCAAAGCTCATGACCATAGATGAGGGTGGGAACGTAGATCGATCGGTAAATTGAGAGCTTTGCCTTTCGACTCAGCTCTCTCTTCACCACGACAGACCGGTACAGCGCCCGCTTCACTGCGGATGCTGCACCTATCCGCCTATCGATCTCACGCTCCAGTTTTCCCTCATTCGTGAACAAGACCCCGAGATACTTAAACTCCTCCACTTGGGGCAGGACCTCCTCCCCGACCCGGAGAGGGCATGCTACCCTTTTCCGGCTCAAGACCATGGCCTCGGATTTGGAGGAACTGATCCTCATCCCGGCCGCATCACACTCGGCTGCAAACCGCTCCAGTGAAAGCTGTAGATCACGACCTGATGAAGCCAATAGGACCACATCATCTGCAAAAAACAGAGAAGCGATTCTAAGGCCACCAAAACGGATCCTCTCAACACCTTGGCTGCGCCTAGAAATTCTGTCCATAAAAGTTATGAACAGAATCGGTGACAAAGGGCAACCTTGGCGGAGTCCAACTCCCACTGGAAACGAGCCTGACTTACTGCCAGCGATGTGGACCAAGCTCTCACACCGGTCGTACAGGGACCTAACAGCCCATATCAATGGGCCTGGTACCCCATACTCCCAGAGTACCCCCCACAGAACCCCCGAGGGATGTGGTCGAATGCCTTCTCCAAGTCCACAAAGCACATATAAACTGGAAACATTCATATATAAAATGATAATTTAACAGAAACATCATATGACAATAATAATTTAACAGAAAAAAAGCTTTCAGTGTGTAACTTTTATTACTTTTGGTATTTTAATATGTAACATTTTTATTTCCATTGCCTTCTTTTATTGCTGCTGTTTCTTATTCTATTTTCATTGATTTATTGTTCCAGTTTATTCATCTTTTTATCCTGTTAAGCACCTTGGTCAATGCAAGGCATTGTAGGAAGGTGCTATACAAATAAAGTTTATTATTGTTATTATTAACAGAAACAGTCATATATAAAAGTAATAATTTAACAGAAACATTTGTATATAAAAATAATAATTTAACAGAAACATTCGTATATAAAAATAATAATTGAACAGAAACATTCATATATAAAATAATAATTTAACAGAAACATTCATATATAAAATAATAATTTAACAGAAATATTAATATATAAAAATAATAATTTAACAGAAACATTCATATATAAAAATAATAAAAAAAATTCTCAAAAATCTTTTTATTGTTTTTTTTTTTTTTTTTCAAAAAAAGACATACAGACAAATAACTCACAAATGCACAAAACATTAGACCAAACCCAAAGAAAACACAAAAACAACTAAAAACATTCAAGGTAGCAAATATTATTCGATTACCGTGAGACAAAACTACAACAAAATTACATTCAATTTGTTATCCCAGAGATAGATGGCAAGATTTTGTCGATGAGATTTATTCATTGTCCCCATGTTAAACGTAAAGTGAAGCCCTTGTTCTCCTTAGGGCTAGACATCCAGTCCTTAGTGATTCAGTTTCATACACTTTTCAATTAAGTGAATACATTTGAACTTAATATAAAGTTAACACACTCAATGCTACTATACGAATGAAAGCATAGACTAGCTTAATTTTACCATCAGTCATTCCTCATAAGTATTCGTATTTTCCAAAAAAATCAAAAATTTATCCCATATTTTTTTAAACACATCATATTTACCCTTAATCATAAATGTAAGTTTCTCCAAGGCAAGAGAGCTTGATAATGTAGACATCCAAGTATTTATTTGAGGCCTAACTACAGATTTCCAGGCTCTGGCTATACTATATTTGGCCTGGACCAGACAATACATTATGGATTTTTGATCACTCTTATTTAATTGGATTTGAGTAGAGAAGATTCCTAGGATACACAACCTTGGACACGGATCAATTTTAGTACCGATAATGAGTGAAATTTTGTCCAAAACCTCCTTCCAGAATTTCTGAATCTCTGGACATTCCCAAAGACAATGAGTCAAAGTGCCTTTATCCCCACATTTGGCACATGTGTCAGGATTGTTGGGATTAAATTTATTTAGTAGTGTTGGAGAAATATATGTTCTCATCAGCCATTTGTATTGGATTAATTTAAATTGAGTATTAATAGATTGCGTCTGTGCTTTCAAACAGGCCCTCTGCCATTCCTCTACTGATATATTACATTTCAAGTCCTCACACCATGCAATTCTTTTGTCTTCTGAGGAGGTCTGAGAGCTGTCCTTGATACTGTTATAAAAGCAAGATATTAGACCTTTCCTTAACTGACTGTTTGTTGCTAACTCTTCTATAGAAGTAAGAGTAGGTAATGCTATCGATTTTTGAGTACTTAAGATAAAATTTCTAACTTGCATGAACTTAAAAAAATGTTTATTTGAAATGTTGAATTTCTGTTTCAAATCTTCAAAGCCGACCATTATCCCTTTATCAAATAAATCAGCGATTTTGCGTAAACCCTTTGAATACCATGTTTTAAAACCCATATCTTTCCTACCTGGTTCAAATGACATATTGCCCCAGATCGGAGAAAACTGGGATAATATTGGTGTTTCATTTTTGAATTTATGTACATCGTACCATACTCGGATAGTGTTTTTAACAAAAGGGTTTGAAGTGTTTTTTATTAAATCTTTGCATTTCCTTGAGTATAGATATGAATTTAGGGATAAGGTAGAGGTGTTTATATTTTCTATTTTTACCCACGGCAGGATAGTTGGTGAAAACCAGCAAGATGCACTAGAAAGTTGGGAAGCCCAGTAATACCATCTGAGGTTTGGTACCCTCAGTCCTCCTCTATCATATGGAAGGTATAGTAATGATAAACGTACTCTAGCTCGTCTGTTATTCCAGATGAATTTATTGAAGATTTTTTGGATTTTATTTAAAAAATCCATCGGGAGGATTAAGGGGAATAGCCTGAAAAAGATATAAAAATTTAGGAAGCACGTTCATTTTAAGAGTGTTTATACGGCCAATCATAGATATAGGCAAGTAGACCATCTGTCAATTGATTCTCTTATTGAGTTAGTCACCGGCGTATAATTTGCACCAACCAGATCATCCATTTTTGGAGTAATTTTAATGCCTAAGTAAGTAAGGCTGTCTTTTGCCACCTGAAATGTGGTTAGAATTGGTGGAGTCTCTCTTTCAGCTTGATTTAAAAAAAGGATGGCAGATTTTGATTCGTTAAGTTTATAACCGGAAATATAACCAAACTCATTGATAATCTTGAGTAGTTGGGGAATTGAGCAATTCAGCTTAGACAACATTAAAATAATGTCGTCGGCAAAGAGTCCAATTTTAGATTCAATATTTTTAATTTTGATACCGTGTATATTTTGATTATTCCTTATGGCAATAGCTAATGGCTCAATTGCTAGGATAAAGAGCAGGGGCGAGAGAGGACATCCTTGACGCGTGCCCCTAGCTAGATTAAATGGTTTGGATATTATATTATTAGTTATAACTGAGGCGTTGGGCTTGTTATAAATTATTTTAATCCAATTTATGAAATAACTTCCCATGCCAAATTGAGAAAGAACTCTATAGAGGTAATTATGTTCCACTCTATCGAATGCTTTTTCCGCATCGAGTGAAAGTAAAGCTGTATCGGGATGTTCATAATTTTCATGAATTATATTTAGTACGCGACGGATACCGTGATGGGCTTGCCTCCCTTTAATAAAACCATTCTGATCAGGATTAGAAAGATACGGTAAAAATTTCTCAAGCCTAATTGCTAGTACTTTGGATATTATTTTGGCATCAGAGTTTATAAGAGAGATTGGTCGGAAAGATTCGCATCTAGTGTGAGGTTTCCCGGGTTTAGGTAAGACTGTTATGATCGCGTTTCTCAATGAGGGAGGTAATTCTTTAAAGTTATAGCTTTCCGCTATCATATTATGGAGGGGCTGTAATAATTTGTTTTTAAATATTTTATACAAGTCCATAGGAATCCCATCTGGGCCGGGTGCCTTTCCTGAATTTAGTTTATCTATTGCATTTGAGAGTTCCTCTATAGTTATTGGTATATCCAGTTCTAATTTAGCTGTTTCACTAAGTGTGGGAGTGTTTATTGAATTGAGAAAGGAATTTAACGACTCTTGTGGTATGTGTCCTTTAGACGTATATAATTTTGAGTAATAATCTTTAAAAAGATCATTAATTTTTTGAGGATCGCTAGTATTATCATTTCCAGTTGTAATTTCATTTATTGCCCTCTCATTCTGTATAGCCTTAATGCGCCAGGCTAGAAGTTTCCCTGCCCTCTCTCCCCGATCGTAGTAGGATTGTTTCAATCTGAATATCTCTGATGTAGCTTTATTTGTTGATAGTTCATCATATTTTGCCCTCAATATTAGCAATTCTTTTTGTTTTTCTTTAGAACCTTTTAGATTTATCTCGAGCTCAGTCTCTTTTATTTGTTCTTCAAGTTTTACCATCTCCATGAGAGTTTTATTAACTTCGTTTTTTGTGTAGCTCATCATTTGACCTCGTATAAAAGCCTTGAATGCTTCCCATCTGATAGTTGCTGTAGTCTCAGATTTATTAAAGTCAAAGTAATCATCAATATTTTTTTTCAATGTATTTCAGAAATTTAGGCATTTGTAACCAGTATGGTTTTAAACGCCAGATAGGATTACGTCTAATTGCAGTTGAGGGTGAAAATTTAAGTATGCATAATGAATGGTCGGAAATTAATATGCTATTATATGCACAATCTTTAATTCTCGCAACTAGAAATTGATGTCCCACATCAAGGCAACCGTCAACATCAACGAGGACCCTCATCAATACGCATACCGTGAGAACCGATCAACAGAGGACGCCATTTCTTCCGTGGTCCACACTGCTCTCACCCACCTGGATCAGAAGGACTCATACGTGCGTCTGCTCTTTGTGGACTTCACATCTGCCTTCAACACCATGATCCCCCAAACTCTGATAGACAAACTATCTACACTTGGACTAAGCCCCTCTATTTGTAACTGGGTACTAGACTTCTTAACAGACAGACCACAGTCCGTGAAGATCCACAACTTCTCCTCCTCCACCATAACCCTCAGCACTGGCTCTCCTCAGGGATGTGTGCTGAGCCCCCTTCTGTTCACTCTGCTCACATATGATTGTACAGCCACACTTCCAGGCTGTCATATTGTTAAGTTTGCAGATGATACAGCGGTGGTGGGATGCATCACAAACAATGATGAGTCCAGCTACAGACAGGAGGTGGAACACCTGGAGAGCTGGTGCAAAGAGAATAATCTTCACATGAATGTGAAGAAGACAAAGGAGATGATTGTGGACTTCAGAAGGAACAAACACACCCATGCCCCACTGAAAATAGGTGGGTCTGCAGTGGAAGTGGTCTCCAGCTACAAATACTTGGGTGTACACATGAATGATAACCTCAGCTGGAGCAACAACACCACCAGCCTGATCAAGAAAGGTCATCAGAGACTCTACTTCCTCAGACGGCTGAGACGTGCTGGTCTGAGCAGCCCAGTTCTCACCTCGTTCTACAGGTGTGCAGTGGAGAGCGTCCTGTGCTCCAGCATCAACGTGTGGCATGGAGGCTGCACAGTTGAAGAGAGGAAAGCTCTGCAGAGAGTGGTGAAGGCTGCACAGAAGTCTGTTGGAGTCAGTCTCCCCACCATCACAGACATTTACACCTCCAGATGCAGGAAAAGAGCCACCTGCATCATGAAAGACCTCACTCATCCAGCACACTCACTCTTTGCCCCACTCCCCTCAGGACGGAGGTTGAGGAGCATCAAGTGTAGAACCACTAGACTGAGGAACAGCTTCTACCCTGAGGCTGTTAGACTCATGAATAAATCGACTACTCGACTACTGCAACTCCCTGTTTATTGGAATCCCTGGCAAAAACCTTCAGAAACTTCAGTATATTCAAAACAGTGCAGCAAGGATCTTGTTGCGAGTTCGTAAATTTGAACATATTACGCCCATTCTTCATAACCTTCATTGGCTTCCTGTCGCCTACAGAATTCAGTACAAAACTGCTCTCATTACACATCAATGCTTACATGGAGCTTCACCAGATTATCTGAAGGATATTCTTATTCCACACTCATCCACCCGGTCGCTGCGGTCACAGAACAGTAATCTCCTTCACATTCCAAGAACCAAATTAAGGACCATGGGAGACCGGGCTTTCAGTGTGGCTGCCCCCCGCCTGTGGAACTCTCTTCCTGACTGTCTGAGGGTCCCACAGTCTGTGGTTGACTTTAAGAGCGGCTTGAAGACCTTTCTTTTCAACCGAGCATACTCTGCCTCCTCATGATTCTACTTTTGATCTTAGTTGATACTGTTATTGATTTTACTTGTTTTATTACTTGTTTATTGACATTTAATTTCTGTTGCACCTTGTAGCACTTTGAGATTTTCATTAATGAAAAGTGCGTTATAAATTGAATTCATTATTATTATTATTATTAAATAAAAATAAAATAAAAATAAACACTGCAAAATATCACATCATGCTGATGCTGATCTGTTTTCTTGTTGCTGTGTTCATCTGTGTTCATCTGTGACCATCTGCTCATACAAACTCATGTTCGTGCTGCTGTTTATTCCCACTATATTAGGCTTAGTGTATTACTAGTTGATGTTTTTCTTAGTTAATTCTAGATGTTATTACTGTTTTTCTCTTGCATTTGTTGTTGGATGTAACTGGGACCCCGTGTACATAATCTCGTTTTCATCACATGTACCACATGCGGTGCAAATGACAATAAAGACTCTCTGACTCTGACTCTGACTCTCTCTAAAGAATTTGAAATTAAAAAATAATCAATACGGCTATAGCTATTATGGGTAGTTGAATGGCACAAATATTCTCTCTTTGTTGGATTCTGGATTCTCCATATGTCTCCTAAATTAAGTTCAGACATAAAATGTTGTATAACCCGTCTACTTTTAAGGTGTGCTGAATCTAATCCTGATGATCTATCAAGATTTGGGTCAAAAGTACAGTTAAAGTCTCCAGCACAGACTACATCCCCATGCAAAGCTGTAATAGAAAGAAACAAATTATTATACAAGTCAGGATCGTCTACATTGGGACCATATAGGTTAACTAAAACAAAGTTTTGGTTCATCAGTGAGGCTTGGATTATTATGAATCTCCCAGCAGGGTCTGTGATAACTTTTTTTATACCAATAGGTAAAGATTTATGAATCAAAATTGCTACTCCCCTAGCATGTGGAGAAAATGAGCTTGAAAAAACTTGACCTGGCCATCTTCTTCTTAGTTTAACAATTTCGTTCGCAAGTAAGTGTGTATCTTGTAAAAAAAACCACTTTGGGCTGATATTGTTTAAGTCTATTCATTACTTTTTGGAGTTTAATCAGTTTCCTAAGGCCTCTTACGTTCCAGGAGATCACATCAACAATGGATTCAGTACTCCATCATTTAATATCCATATATCAGCACTTTTTGTTTTTTGTCTCGGCTGTTGAAATTTGCAATTTGCAATTTGAAAAACATAGTACCTTGAAAACATTGAACATTTACAAACATAAACACAAAAGACTTTCCTGAGATTCCCCCCCAGTGGGGATCTCCGGCACCCCATCCCCTCTTTGTTGTGACTTGGCTAAACTACTGATCCTGGAACAGGAGCAGATAGACGTCCACTGAACAACTCCACCCACCACCTTAAACTATGAACCCCGACCATGTTGTATATAAATTATACCCCACTGCTCTAATGGGGAAACTTGGTCCAAAAAAAAAAAAAAAAAATAATAATAATAATAAAAAAATAAAATAAATAAATAAAAAATAAAATAATAATAATAATAATAATAATAATAATAATAATAAAAAAGATAAATATATATATAAATATATATATATAAATTGTTTAAATAAAAATAAATAAATTAAATAAGAAGAAAAAAAATCAATAGTAATATACATATACACATACATACATATATATATACATATGTACATATATACATATATACACACATACACATACATACATACATACAAACATGAAACATATGTATTGTATAAAAAAAACGATCATGTAGAATATTAATCATAATTAAGTCTATTTGGCGCCCTCTAGCCTTTAGTATGGTTACTCATCAGTTTGTTGTCTTGTTTTCCTTATAAACTCCTCCACCTCCGTTGGTGTGTGAAAGAGAAAGCGATTACCTTGGTGGAAGATCCTCATCTTTGCTGGAAAAATCAGTCCAAAGTTTATTTTCAGCTCACTGAGTTGTTGTTTCACCCGGTCGAATTGTTTCCGTTGTTTCACCACCTCAGCAGACAGGTCCGGGAAGAACATCACATGATAGCCTTTGTACATCACCTTTCCCTTCAGACGTGCTGCGTTCATCACTCTCATCTTATCCTGGTAGTTCAGGAACTTCATGACGACCACCCGCGGTGGGCCGCCTCCGCCTGGAGCGCTCCGTCCTTGCAGCCTGTGTGCCCGCTCGACAACAAGAGGGGACGGAAACGTGTCTCTTCCCAGGACCTCCATCAGCCAGGTTTGAAGAAAAGATGTGATGTTTTCTTGCTCTGATTTCTCGGGTAGTCCCACGAGTCTTAGGTTGGATCTCCGGTTGTTATTTTCAAGCTCATCCACCTTCAAAGTGAGCTCTTGGATCTTCTTCTGCATGGAAGCTTCTTTGCTAGTTAGCTTAGCCACGCCGTCTTCCAGGTCCCCAATGCGTGATTCTGCAGAGGTAAACCTCTCGAGGAATGTTCCGATTGTGTCTTTGATTTCTTGATTTGACGTTATAATCTCCCATAGTTGTAGTGAAAAATGAGATTTCAAGGCTAGGATTTGTTGGCGTTGCTCTTTATTCGCCCAGAGCTCGTTGTTTGGTTTCACTTTGGATAGAAAAGAGATACACTGAAAAACGACAGACGCGCACTTTAAAGTTCCAAAACCAGTTTTAATTATTCATAAGTTTAAAAGTCACAGAATACATTTGTTATATTTTATAAGCCATATATATGATCCAAATGAGAAGACAGAGAGAGAGAGAGAGAGAGAGAGAGAGAGAGAGAGAGAGAGAGAGAGAGAGAGAGAGAACAAAGAGAACATGAATGCGCATTCAAGGAGACAAGGCCATACAACCTGAAAGTTACTCCCCCGTGGCTTCTTCCTGCGTTGTCTGATGGAGGAGGGGAAACCTATACTTTTATACTCTTTCTGTGGGGTGTTTCCTACTCTCAACCAATAAGAGAAGTTCTGCTTTGTTTTCTTGTAGGGTGTTGCCTGCTTTAACCAATAAGAGCAGTTTTGCTTTGTTCTCTTGTAGGGTGTTTTGTTTTCTTGTAGGGTGTTGCCTGCTTCTCAACTGATAAGAGGAGTTTTGTTTCAGAGACTGTTGCCTCTCCTCAACTACCAGAAGCTTCTATCTTAAAAACAGGAATTTTCCATTGCTTGTTTCAGCTTACAGAGTTGTGTTTTAAGAGGGAATGATAATATTCATTCATTCATTCAACCTTTATTTATACAGGCTAGCCTCAGCATAGTTCTATATGTTACACAGTTCTATATGTTAATCTGTTTGAAACTAATACACCACTATTAATACACAAGTGTTTTATAATCCAGGTATTTAACTGTTTTACAAATGTTTATGCAATCATGTCTTATTTTGTCTTTAAAGTAGCTTACACAACATTATAAATCTACACACTTTTAGATCCAAAAAATAAAACAGGTTCAGGGAATAGATGCACTTTGTCCCTGACCTGATCCACACAGGCCACCACACATAGATTAAGCTGTTCTGATCCCTCTCTGGCTAAGCAAACATGCAGACCCAGAGAGGCCAGGACAGACACAATGGTCATTTGAGTAGCATTAGGACAGAACTGTGTTCATGCTCACAATTCTCTGTTTAACCTGTACCTGTGTCTTTTTAATAAATCTTTATCACTCTACAGAAATGAAAACACGAAGACAAAAATAAATTTTATTTCACAACAAAACCCCCTTTGGACCTCAATTCCTGAGGTCCATCCCAAGAGAAATAAAATCACACACCTAATAACGCAGCTAAATGCATATATACACAACATTCAATCAGTTTTTTCAAAATCCTCCCAGTCATAGTTTTTTAACAAAAGCAGTTGGCGCATCACTTCAGGATCCCTTTTCTCCAGTGTGGACGTGATAAGTCGAACCGTCAGAGACCTCAAACAAGGCACACAGCAGCACCCGCAAGTTATAAGTATGCCCAAGAAAATAGCCAATGAAATCATTATGGATACAAACACCTGTTTCCAAGGACCGAAGATTTTCATCAGCCAATCGTCCAGTGGGTTGTCCAGACCTGAATGTCTTTTCATTTCATCTGAGAGGGTTCTAAGGCCTTCTAGGGCCTTTGTGACTTTTCCATCTGGTGCAGTGTTATTTGGAATAAATGTACAGCAAAGGTCACCAAACATACTACAAACTCCTCCCCTCTCCGCCAAAAGCATGTCCAAGGCCATCCTGTTCTGAACTGCCATCAGGGAAGTCGGCGCCAGTTGCTCGGCCAGACCTTCTACCGCATCTCTGGTGAGATTGGACAGTCGCATAACATTATAATGCACATAATTTATCCTGTCAACATTTTTATTGGGAGTAACAGGGAACACTGCTGAAAGGATAGGAAAACTCTCAAACCCAGCTGCCACCTGATCAGCCAGTTTGTATTCATTCGGCACACCTCGCGGAATGCCTATAGAGTCAATATAAGTAGGTGAGCCAACAGTTGGGTCAAAGTTGGCAGATCTCCTTCTCCTGTTACGGGAGAGATCAGTTCCGTTCATGGTCTCCAATCTGGGACCAATTAGAGCCAGAGGAGCCGCCAAACGTACCATGGCGCAAAGTCCGACGGTGTTGTCCAAGATACGAGAGAGTAATCTCCTCTCCCCACAATAGTAATACAAACCCGATCTAACAAGAGGGCCAATCACTTTTCTATCCCCTTTAATTGTGCTTGCTGGCTTTGTCTGATTGCACCAGCTTGGGTCAATCATGCCCACATTTATTTTGGCAGTTTGACTCGTAAAATTAAAACAGAAGTAATCATTGCGTTTTGTAGCGTGGAACGGGCCAGCTTTGGTGTGATTCCCGGCTAAGGGAAACACTTCACTTAAGGTTGTGCAATTGGTATGCATCTGTGTTCTGGTCAAACCTAGCATGCAGGCAAACCCCCATGTATCCTCTGGGAACAAGGGAGCCGGCTCAGTGTATAACTGCGGGCGTGCTGCGGCGCATGCCACGCATTCAGACAGCGAGGCCTGCTTTGCCGCCTCCGATAACCATGACAACCATATATTAGTGTCATGGTATCCGGTAGACATTGCGATTACCTCGACCGGAGTCAACTTTGTGTAATCGGTGGTAATTATGTCTGAAGTTTGGTGCGGGGTCACAGGGGGAAAAGAAGAGTTACCTAGAGAGCTGATAGTGTTTACCATTTCAATTCGTAATGATCCATATTTTGGTGGATAGGAGTTCACTATCACTCTCATAACATGAAAATTGAACGGATGTTCGTCCATTTCAAAAGTGGACACCGCTTTAATAGACAGGGAAACCGGATTCTGGGTGAGGGAGAAATCCCTCTGGAGAGTGAACTTGCTAGTCCAAAACTGGTGAAATCCTGGCCGATCCGACTTAGGCTGGGAAAATACCCAGTACCCTTGTTTTAAAACTACCTTATCCCCGCTACATTGGACATTTTGGCCAGCACATAGTACAATTTCCTCCCAAGCGCAGCTCTGTGGGCATTGTAAAGCCGTAGGTGGACACTGACACATGTATATATCTGCATGCCTGAATGAAATATTCTGGCCTGCACAATCAATTATATCGCATAAATCGAACGTGAAAGTGGTAGTCTGGTTTGCGATATACTCTAGTTTGAGGATTTTTTGGTGCACGCCATACTCTCTCTTATGTCTATGAACTTCGCAATCATTTTTCCCAGGGATTACGCAAAAATGTTCTAGGAGGACAATCAAAGTTACCATACTTATCCCACCTATTCCAACTGCCATAGTGACCCTCTTGTCTGGCCACCACATTTTGGATCAGTTTATTAATATGCAAATTGTTCAATATAACGAAATATATGCAAACTATGAACGATAATAATAGTAATAGTAAGCACTTTAGGATATTGCAGAATTATGAACCTTAAGTTTCCCAGTTTCCTCCTCCAGCAGCAAGGCAGTTGTCTCCCTTGAACACACAAAAATAGAGAGAGAACACAAGATTTATATCACCATCACAGAAACATTAATATACTTTTGAATGTGCCACACGTACTCAGGGGCATTCCCCTAGGTTGCTCGGGAATGTCCTCCTATGTCCCCGAGTTTTCTTCGTGTTATGTGAAACTCTAATATGTAATGTTTTTATCGTTCTAGGTGTCTGTTCTATGTGTGGATATTCCTAGCACCGAGTGGCCCCATAAAACAGAGTCCTTCTGGGCCCGCACGCAACTTTACTCGGCTACTTTGGTCTACAAAGGCACAAGAGTTCGAATGCGAGCTCTTCTTGTTGTCCCGCTCGATCCTCTTAGCTCCTTCCTGGTTCACGGACTGGAGCACACTGACTCCAATGGTACCAGATCTCCCCCTTTCCTCTCAGCCTGACCGCATGTGAGGTTCTCTCGGTCACCTGGAAAGGACCTATCCAGCGAGGCTCCGCCCACTTTCTCTTAACGACCCTCAGTAGCACCCACTCGGCTGTGGGTAGGTCAGGGTCCCCTGGTGGACCCTTTTTCTCGTGTACCTGCTGAGTAAAGTTGGTTACCAAAGCTTTTAACTCATCAAAGTATACCTTATGGTCCATCTTTCGGTCCCCCTCGTTGGGCAGAGAACAAGCATTCGGTCCAGGGAAAGGTCGACCTGTAGTTAGCTCATAGGGAGAGAAACCAGTACCATTATTAACAGAAGTTCTTACAATCATTAATGCAATTGGCAGAGCGTCAACCCAGTTTAATTTGGTCTGTGCACAGATTTTGCTCAATTTTTGTTTTATGTTCTGATTCATCCTTTCGACCTTGCCTTGTGACTGGGGATGGTACACGGTCCCGAAGGCGTGCTTTAATCCTAACATTTTTTCCACAGCCTGCAGGTCTGCGTTTTTAAAATGTGTACCATTATCAGATCTGATCTTTTCGGGAAACCCATGTCTAGGAATGTAATGGTTTATCAGGAACTTTATGACTGTTTTACTGTCTTCTTTTCTTGCAGGTATGGCTTCAGGCCATCCTGTGAGGGCGTCGACACACATCAACACATATCTGTATCCCTTAATGGTTTCAATCATGTCTGTGTAATCTATAATCACTTCCTGTCCTGGTCTGAACAGGAAGGGAAATATCCCTTGTTCTGGTTTTACAGCAGGTCGAATGTTGTATTGTAAGCAAACTTTACAGGTTCCTATGTGTTCAGTTATCATATCTTTCATGTGTGGATGCCACCATTGCTGAAGATTCCTGGCCATTTGTCCGCTGCCCACATGAGCCAGACCGTGTGCTTCCTGAAAAACTAATGGTTTCAGAGTCATGGGCAGGATCCACTTTTCATTGGGTCCTGTCCACAACCCGCTTTGTTCATTCTTTTTTCCTCCCTTGTTTTTCCAAACAGATCTCTCTTCAGGAGACGCCTCATTCTGTGCCTTTGTGATTTCTGTTTGGCTCCAACGATTTTTAGACTGACACTCTTCTTCCACTGTCACCATCTGAACTCTTGCTAAATAGCCAGCTGCTACTTTAGCTGCTCTGTCTGCCTGCCTATTACCTTCAGCAGTATCTGACTGTGTTATATCATGACCCTTGCACTTTACTACCGCCACTTTCTTTGGTAGCATCAGACTGTCCGCTAACTCTTTTATGAGTTCTTCATGTTTTATGGGTTTATTTCCTGCTGTCAAAAACCCTGCTCTTTTCCATTGGGGTAATTGTACATGAACAACCCCATAAGCGTATGCTGAGTCTGTGTATACTGTGATTTCTTTTCCTGTGCCTAATTTTAGTGCTGCAACTACCGCTTGAATTTCGGCTTTTTGAGCTGACTGTTTTCCCATCAACTGTCCAGATTCTACCACCTCGAATGCATCTCCGTTTTGTTTAACCACTGCGAACCCTGACTTCAAAGATCCATCCTCCATTCTAAAGCAGCACCCGTCCGTGTAGAGTACTTCTGAATGTGGTATATGTTCTGTTTCTAGGTCAGACCTGATTTTTTCTTCCATATAGACCTTTTGAACACAATCGTGCGTGTGTGTTGTATTCATTCCGTCAGCCATGTTTACACCTTCATGTGAAAATGATAAATTTGGTGCTGCCAAAATGTTACTCATGCGTCTTTGTTTCAATGAAGTCATTGTGAAGAGTTCGGAGTTCACATAGGCCACGACATTATGTGATGTTAAAATGTGCAGTGGATGGCCCATCACTATGTGTGCTGTTTTAGCAACGATTTTACTCAATCCTGCTGCCATTTGTGTACATGGTGGATGACGTTTTTCAGTACTATCCAGCAGAATGCTGGTGTACATCAGTATCTGTCGATTCCCCCCCTTTTTCTGAAACAAAATGCCATTAATGGTGTTTTTTGCTTCAGAAACATCAAGGTAAAAAGGTGAGGTGTAATCAGGTAGGGCTAAATCAGTAGCCCGAGTCAAAAGTTGTTTGAGAGTTATGAAAGACTGTTCTGCTTCAAGACTCCAAACGAGTTTGGACTTTAATTTTCTCATCCCCTGTTCCTTAACCATGTTTCGAAGGGAAGTAGTGAGTTCACTGTAATCAGGTATATAATGTCTGCTATACCCCGTCAACCCCAGAAAAGACAACATTTCCTGTACCGTGCTAGGCTTTGGGTGATTCAAAATGGAAACTCTGTGCTCAGGAGAAAGCGTTGTTCCTCGAGCTGAGACTAACCGTCCCAAGAAGGATACCTGGGTGCGGACGGCTTGAAGTTTTGTTTTGCTCACTTTGAAACCCGCATCATGAAGAAGAAGAAGAATGTCATGGGTGGCTTTGAGACAGTCTTCAGGTGATTCTGATGCTATCAATAAATCATCAACATATTGAAGCAAAGTGGTGCCTTCAGGAAGAGGAAGTTGAACCAACAGGTCTTTTAGTACCTGATTGAATATTCCAGGGGACAATGCAAGCCCCTGAGGGAGACGCGTGTATCGGTACTGTTGGCCATTAAAAGTGAAAGAGAAAATGTCTCGTACATCATTTGACAAAGGGAGACAAAAGAATGCATTAGCCAAGTCAATGCAAGTGAACCATTTCTGTTTTGGATTCAAGTTTGTTAACGCCACGTATGGATTTGGAACAGGGCAGGTGGGAGTCTTAAGGATTGCATTAATTGACCTAAGGTCATGCACCATTCTGTACTTTCCTGTACCTGCTTTCTCGACTGGCAAAATGGGAGTATTCCACTGTGAATTAGACGGTTCTAATACTCCTGCATTTAATAACCCCCAAACCGTATTGCTCAGCCCCTCTGCGGCTTCTGGCTTATGTGAGTATTGATACAACCATATTGGCTCAGTGGAGAGAAGTTCAAAAGTGATGGGATCACAGTTTACTAATCCCACATCCTCTGGACCTTGAGACCAAAGGGATTGTGGGAGCGTATCAAGCATAGCAGGGACCTCGGTGTGATCAGTCTTTTCCCTGCCATGTTCTCTTGAAATAAGTTCATGATCTAATTTTCCCAAATCCTGAGCTGAAACATCAATAATATAGCAATCTGTTGATGGTGAAAAAGCAACTGATGGAAGCTGTGTGGGACACCAATCAAGTGCGTCCATGACTGTTTTTACCATGGGTCCTAAATCCTTAGCCTGGTGTGAAGGCGAAAGAGCAAGTGAAACATGTGGTGCTGCTTCAGATGACATCCTATACCATTCAAGTTGAGATGGTGATAGGGTGACATGTGAGGCCACCCCCTGAGGACCTACAATGATCTTATCTGAGGTCAAAAGCCACTCAGTATCTTGCAAAGTAGAGGCAAAATGCTCTCTAAAACAATCATCAGAGTCACGGTCATACAAGAGTGTCAGATGTAAAGGATCTGGAGTGGGAACATAGGGTCGCAGAGCATCAAGCCACGGCTTCCAAGACAAGTACGCAGAGTAGATGCCCAGTTGCTGTGTGGTTTCAGGGCGTAGCAAGGCCCAGTAGATGTCAGCGACCTCCTCCTGCGTTGGTTTGAGTAGACATTGTGAGGCTGGAGAGGAAGATGATTGTGAACAAGTCCAACAAGTCCCATTTGGCAGAGTGACCTTCAGCCCAGTTGGTTCACACAAAATGGTTGCCCCCATCTTTTTCAGCAAGTCTCTACCCAGCAGGTTTACCGGTACATCCTTGGACAGAACAAAAGGATGAGTCAAAGTCTGCGGTCCTGCTGTAATCAGGAGAGGTTCAGTTAAAGGCAGTTTTTGTTGCACCCCAGAGAAGCCTACCACTGACACAGTGTCAGATGTGGCGTGTTCAGAAAAGTCCAGGTCATTCAACGTGGAGTATGTGGCACCTGTGTCCACTAAGAAGGACAAGTCTTTGTTCATGACCTTCATCCGTATCATAGGGTCTGCACCTCCCCCTATGGACTGGTTTCTCTGTGGGGTGTGTCATTGCTGGTAAGAAGAGTTGGACCCTGAGTCTTGGGCCCACTCTCTTTGTAGAGCCGGGTGCTGGCCAGCTGGAGCCATCTGTGAGTTGGGAGCTGAGTGAAGGCGTCCTTCCCTCTGTGACTGTGCTTGTTTATGGTAACAGTCACGGGCCCAATGTCCTGGCTTTTGACAAAAATGGCAGACGTCTTGTGCTCTGTTTCCCTGCAGGTTACCTCGGCTATAGCCCCTGCCCCGAGCTCTTCCTCCTCTCCTCCACTGCCCTCTGACCGGACCCTGAGATGACGTATTATAATATGGCTGGGGTGCTGTGTGCTGCTGTGGGATGGTAATCATACCTTCCTTCCCAGCAACCATCTGTTTGGACTCTCTCTTTGATTGCACCACATCTCTAACTTGCTTTAGTTGTAATTTCAGCAGCTGAGTTTGCATGTCTTTTAAATCAGCTGAACTTTTTACTTCCTCATCTGCTGCTTCCTGCAGATGATGAATTAAGTGACGTTCCCATTTCTCTGCATCAGCAGTGGGGAGGTCAGGGTTTGCTTTCATTGCTTTACTGACGGCTGCTGGAACACCATCAAGGATAGCTTGTCTAAAGAAGTACCTCTGTCCCGCACCTTGTCCGTGACAGTGGGTTCTATCGTGCCACTCTTGTTTACACTGATCTAAATAAGCTGTTGGATTCTGCCCAGGTTTCCAATGAAACTTAGGCACCCCTGAACCCTCTGGGAGCGGGTAAGCCTCTCTAAGGGCTCCTGCAAACCTATGTAAGTGATTTGTCATGGGTTCTGAGTCGAGAACTGTGCGATTCCAACCTGCTGCCCGTTCCAATTCATCCATCCTGGTGGATGTTACACATCTTCCCAATAAAGCTCTCACATCCCCTACTGCCAATGTGATACCCTTAGTGAGGCTGTCTACTACGTTCAACCATTTGCTACCCCCCTCTGTTAGCGGGGGCAATTTCTCCACCAAGGCCTGAATGTCTCCCAAAGCAAAAGGTTTGTACCTGACTTGTGTACCTGCTTGGAGCAAGGGATAGCTGCTGCTGGAAAGAGGACAATTCTCAAACCCTTGCGTTTCCTCGTGCTCCATAAGACTGGATGTACTTGGGTGTGTTGTCACAGGAAGTGGTGTACTGGGTGTGGTGGTGTAGAGGGGAAGTGGCGTACTGGTGGTCCCCATCCGATTGGATGGAAGAGGAAGAGATGTTATAACATCTGAAGTGATCCGAAGAGGGCCTTCGGCCAAGGAGAGATTCCTGGGCCTTGATGTGTTGTGGGGTGTCAGATTTAACATCCTGTCAGTTAATTCAGGCCTGTTTCCCCATCCGGGTGCGTCAGGGGGAACATATCCTTGCCCTGATGTCTCACTTGAGGTGAGCGAGAGGGGCCCTGGGGTACCCGGATGGTAAAACACCGCCTGTGACATTGGTGGTGTTATGGAGCTGGCAGCTACCTTTTGGGACCCATGTGTGTTCATAAAATCTCTGAAATCTGATGCACTTGCTGATCCCACCTCATTCTTAGTAACCAGATTCTCTGATGTTATGGAATTCTCTCGTTCCAAGGTGGAGGGAGCTTCCTCTATTTTTATTTTACCTCCCTCTATCTGATATACCGGGTACATGCTCTTTAC
>JBBPBX010037545.1:0-15895 GCA_038048925.1 Garcialebias charrua | reverse complement strand
ACACACACACACACACACACACGATTGTCCAGGAAGATGGGGAATGTGGTAAAGAGGTGAAGAGGAGAGTCCAGGAAGGATGAAGTGGATGGAAACAAGTTTAATGAGTAACTTGTGACAAAAGTAGGGCTTTAACAGACTACTCGGGTAATCAACACATTGATTCCCAGGACATCTATCGAGTTTTTTTATATTTCACATTGAGTATTTTTAGTGACGTCATCACGTCACAGTTAAAGAACAGAAAATGAATCAACTTCCTGTTTGGAGCGTGTTGCGAACTGGTGTTACACCAAATTCTGTGACAACCATATATTGTGACTAGGGATGCACCAATCCACATTTCTCTATTCCGATCCGATACTTATTAACTCAGTATCGACCGATACAGATACTTTCCCGATCAGATACTGATCAGGTATGTGACTCTGTATAATGAAACTTTTGCACCCAAACTATTAATTTTTAACATTGTGTGAGATAAACCCAATGAAGACACTTTTAAGCCTTACAATAAAGAACCCACTGACTTTAACAGCACACAGGACAGGAGGCAATTATACCACACACATGTCCTCCTTACTCATGGTGCAGCTGAAAAAACTAAAAAAGCACTAAGCATGATGGGAAAGACAACACAGCACTCCCCTTAACCAATAAGAGAGTGGATTATAGCTGGAAAACAGATTTAGCTGGAAAACTTTTCCAGCTAAATCTGGAAAACTAAAAACAACAGTAGCTCATGGCTCACTGCTAAAGCTGGAAAACTAAAAAAACGCTAAGCATTATGGGAAAGACAACAAAATCCACTCTCTTATTGGTTAAGGGGAGTGGCTGTGTTGTGTTTCCCATCATGCTTAGCGCTTTTTTAGTTTTTTCAGCTTTAGCTGGACAAACTATTGGTTATAACTATTGGTTATAATGGGAAAGACAACAAAATCAACTCTCTTATTGGTTAAGGGGAGTGGCTGTGTTGTCTTTCCCATCATGCTTAGTGCTTTTTTAGTTTTTTCAGCTGCACTATGAGTAAGGAGGACATGTGTGTGGTATAATTGCCTCCTGTCCTGTGTGCTTTTAAAGTCAGTGGGTTCCCTTTAATAAGGCTGAAGAGTGTCTTCATTGGGTTAATCTCACACAATGTTAAGAAGTGCAGTCTCAGAATGTGATTGAACACAAGTGCTCTTTGAAGCTGAATCAGAAAAGTATTGGCAGGTTTGACCTGATACTTAATTAATGCTGGTATTGGATACCGATACTGGATCAGATTGGCCCCATCCATAATTGTGACCAAAGGGGACGGTGTTCCATGCACTGTTGCAGGTCACAGAATATAGTGTAACACCGGGTCAAATCAACCAAACCAGAACCAGCTTCCACTAACCTTGTTTCACAAACAAAATGCAAAAACTATGAATCTCTAAACCTATTTAAAAAAAAACTATAAACATAATTATCCCTAAAACTAAATCTGATGTGCAACACCATGGGCCGTGCAGGTTGGTCGACTCTGCCCCATTGTTTTTAAGTTTCGTTTTTGATGTGCTCCACGTTTCTTTCACTTTTGCAGCTTAATAATAATAACTAAATAATAAATAGCTAAATTTGATTCATCTACAGTATGATAAATGGTAGTCCAGCATAATATACACTCCCAATGTTTTGTTGGTCTTTTTTTGTTGTAAATATTAAATGACGTTTTATTTTTTGCATTTTTACCATACCATACCATTTTATTTATAAAGCACTTTATATTTTTTATATTTTTTGCATCTTAAGATCCTATGACATCATCAACTACTCAAGTTCTACTCGAGCTTTATTATGTTAATGTCGCGTTAAATTATTGCAAAGTATGTACTCGTTCTTCCCCTAGACAAAAGAGTGTTAGCAAAGACCAAAGGAAATGTTTACAAGACAGTGGTGAGACCAGCTTTGTTGTATGGTCTGGAGACAGTGGCTTTGACACACTGGCAGGAAGTTGCAGGGCTGAAGAACAAGCAAGGAGTAAGTGAAATTCAGGAGAATTCCTTAAATGTGGTTCAGCAAACTGTGTCCTCTTGCACAATTGTCAATTACAGAGTTCAGTCAATTCTGAATCCAACCCTGGCAAAAAATGAAGGAATCACCAGTCTTGAAGGAAGTTTGAGTTGTCAATTTTGTATTAAAATAAAATTATACCACAACTAGGGCGGTATACCAAACAAAGGTTATTTTATGGCACCAACCAAACTGCATCAGTCGGTGTATGGATTGAAACGTCACTCTTGTAGTGGTACACCTATTTCTCTGAAATGTCTCAGTGAGACAGTGCTTTCTTTGAAAACCTTCAAGAGACTTTTTATTTTTTTATTTTTGTTGTAATTCAAACAATCAAAGAATAACCTAGTGTTATTTGTATTATCATTATTATTTTCAATATGTTGATGCCTCCTGGACGCCTCCCTGGTGAGGTGTTCCGGGCATGTCCCACTGGGAGGAGACCCAGAGGAAGACCCAGGACGCGCTGGAGGGACTATGTTTCTCGGCTGGCCTGGGAACGCCTTGGGATTCCCCCGGAGGAGCTGCTCCAAGTGGCTGGGGAGAGGGAAGTCTGGGCATCCCTACTTAGGCTGCTACCCCCGCGACCCAACCCCGGATAAGCGGAAGAAGATGGATGGATGGATGGATGGATGGATGTTGATAATCAAAGTGACTCTGTTTATTCCAAGTGACAGGTCAAAATGATCTTTCAGTGTTTGTTTAAAAGTATTAAGACAGTTTAATCAGTTTAATCGTAAAACTGGCATCTGCTTTAATCTGTCTTCTCCTCCCCTCCTTTAAACCTTCATCTGACCTCGACTAATCTCCTCCTATTTCCTGGATGCTAACCAATCGGGAATGAGCAAGTCATAGGAAGTCAAGCTATCTTTAAAAGCTTATGACTTCCTTGAACAGATCAGTCTGTTGAAAAGTTGAGATGAGAGACTTTCTTGACGTGGCAAACGTGGCCATGCGTCAAAGGCCTTGCTCCTCAGCTAAGGATTTACAGCATGCCACTGTAAAATCCGAATGAGCTTAAAGCTCAAACCTTTGAGTAAAAATTCCTTTGAAGAATATTTTATTTTGAAAATCAACCGGACTGCCGTTATTTCTGATGATCAAAGCAGACTGTGAGGACGTCACCTGTGTCTCACCTGATTCTCTTCTTAATTGTCTACAGGTGTCTTCCTCTGGTCTCATTAGTGACTAGTATTTAGTCCCTGTGACTTTCACAGGAGGAGGAGTTGGTTTCCTGAAGCTGCAGTGGCAAGTCCTTGCACATGACGTTAATTGAGCATTGTCCTTCCATGGTGTCATGATCTGCGGTTCCACTCCACCTGCTCTCCCATGGGCACCTGCTTTGTCTGCACCAAGGGTCCCCTCTGGGGGCCTGGTAAGTTTTTGCTGCCTCACCAGCAATTCCTCCTGTGTGAAGTTAGTGCAGTTCACATTGTCATTTTTGTCTCTCCGAGCCATCTGGTCCACTTGCATCTGGGTCCCTCCTTCCGCGCCGGCCGGTCCAGATTCCAGCTAGAACCGACCCTGGCGTCCAGTGAATCCAACCCCTGTGCGGATCATGACAGAATGCTCAATTAAGAAAAGAAAATAGGACCCAGCCGGCGGAGTTCCTGTTTTCCAGTGGGTAACGTAATGCTGCCCTCCTCGCTCTTCCGTGGCGCTGGAGACGTAGATCTGGTTCCTCCGTGCTCCTCCGTGGGCATTAGAGACGTGCTGCCCTCCTCGCTCTTCCGTGAGCGCTGGAGACGTAATCCTGGTTCCTCAGTGCTTTTCCATGGGCATTGGAGACATGCTACCCTCCTCGCTCTTCCGTGGGTACAGGAGACTTAGTCCTGGTTCCTCCGTGCTCCTCCATTGGCATTGGAGGCGTGCTGCTCTCCTCGCTCTTCCATGGGCGCTGGACACACACATAAAAAAAAGAGACCCTCTCTACGTTTGTTCCTCCTCGCTCTTCCGTGGGAGCAGGAGACGTAGACATTGGGTCCTCCTCACTTTTCCATGGGCGCTGCGCTAACCCTCTCTACGTGTGTTCCTCCTTGCTCTTCCATGGGTGCTGGAGACGTAGACTTTGGGTTCTCCTTGCTCTTCTATGGGCACTGGTGACGTAGTCCTTGATCCTCCGTACTCCTCTTATTGGATGTCGTGAGACATCTGTGGAAGGGGGTATGTGAGGATGTCACCTGTTTCTTACCTGATTCTCTTCTTAATTGTCCACAGGTGTCTTCCTCTGGTCTCATTAGTGACTAGTATTTAGTCCCTGTGACTTTCACAGGAGGAGGAGTTGGTTTCCTGAAGCTGCAGTGGCAAGTCCTTGCACATGACGTTAATTGAGCATTGTCCTTCCATGGTGTCATGATCTATGGTTCCGCTCCACCTGCTCTCCCATGGGCACCTGCTTTGTCTGCACCAAGGGTCCCCTCTGGGAGCCTGGTAAGTTTTTGCTGCCTCACCAGCAATTCCTCCTGTGTGAAGTTAGTGCAGTTCACTAATTGTCATTTTTGTTGCTCCGTATTTGTCTTCAAGGGGGACCACAGCCTCTCCCCCCTCCTTTCATTGTTAAATTGCAACTAAACCCAAAATCAACTTTTTTTAGCTGATAAACTCCCTAGAATGTGTTTGAAATATTATCTAGCACTATGGCTGTGTTTATTCTCACATAATTGTGCATATCTGTGTAAATTGGCAATATTTGGCAATATTTGGTCTAAAAATGTGTTTACGGTAGTTCTATGGGTTGAACTGGTGGATTACACCTTAATTTTCTTATTTGTGCAAACGCTCATGTGTGACATGTCTGCTCATGTGTGATGTCACACAGGTGGTTCAAGCAGAGCCAATCCCCTGCAGAGATGAGAAGTGCATACCTTATATGGAAGTGCTGCATTTCACTCCTGACAAGCGGTTTTATTTTTCTTTTCATTTTCATTTTTTAGGCCTTTGGTTTTGGATGGAATGGGTGGAATAGATAAATACATCTACATGTTTATTCTTTGTTGTTGCTTGGTGTATGTTGTTGGCTAGAGGTTTAATTTGTTTTAGGTTGTTGCAGGTGGAGGCGTGAACAAAAGCACAACTCTACCTCCACCCTTCCTTGTCTCTCGACACGCCCATTTTCAGGGAGATTTTGGAAGGAGGAGTTACCGTCTCAATCTGGGTTTAGTCTCACTTTAAGGTCAGCCTGTGAGTGTTGAACGGTCTGATTCATTATCTCCACAACCAAACTCCTTTTAATCAAATAACTCAGAGGACAGAGCTGTGTCTGTGATTTCAGCTGGCGAGTTTACGTTTGTCAACGTTATTGCAGCTTAATACGTGCATTGCGGTGAGCTAAAGTGTGGAGCTTTATTTTATGGCTATGTAGCTAGCTAAAATCAGAAGCTAAATAAAGATGGACAGTTACAGATAAAGCTTGTAAAATGTACTCATCCATCCGGTCAGCTGCTTAAACAGTTCACCTAATGTTCACCGTTTGTTTATGTTCTCCTCAGAGGAGCCTCTAACCCATGTGAAGAGAACAGACTGATAAAATAAAAGTGAGATTGAGGGGGGGACTACCTTTTTCTACAGTGGAGGTAAGCAAGCTCGCGTTGTAAAGGATATTGTTGACAGATTTTATCTCTCAGCCTAGATAATGTTTTTTTGAGCAATAATAGCACAACCATGTTGTTGATGTTTTGTGTCCTCATGTCAATTAGGGAGATGATAAGAGCACTAAACCCCAGAGAACCACAGAGAAGATTCAGGAAGAGACAGAAGTCTGCATCAACCCTAACCTCAGTGACCTGCTGGTGGAATGTGACGGACACTATGCTAATGCTATCAAAC
The DNA here is from genome assembly GCA_038048925.1 of Garcialebias charrua. Lineage (NCBI taxonomy): Eukaryota > Metazoa > Chordata > Actinopteri > Cyprinodontiformes > Rivulidae > Garcialebias > Garcialebias charrua. Next base: position 10,033 of record JBBPBX010037545.1, on the reverse strand, counting down.
TGACAACCAGGTATCTGTGTGTGCAACAAGCATCATCCACACCATCAGAGTGAACATGTTCTATGCTGGAGACACCATCAGCCAGGAGTGGACTTGTTTGTGTCCTGAGAAAGCAGACATGTTGATTTTTCTGAAGAAAAACTGTAAAGTGAAAAGGTCCTCAGTATGTAACAGTGAGCATTAGACACTGACGTGTCACTGGTTTGCATCTGTTCTTTTGACCTGGAAATTATTTATTTTTATGTAAGAAAACTGCTTGGAATGAAAAAATACCAAAGATAAAAAAATAAAATTCACGATTTGTACTCTAATGTGTAACGTAATTTTCTTCTTGTTAAAATTCATGTTAGATTTCATCTTCTTTCTGCTCCCTTCATTTTATCCTACTTGTATTCTTGTATCTGATTAAACTGTCTTGTATTGTTCTTTTAAAATGAATGAATAATAAACATCAAATCAAATCAAGTTACAAAATTGGTTAAAAACCATTCAGCAACCAACACCAAAAGGAGGGTACCGACACCGTTACAGATTTTTTATTTTATTATTTTTTAGAAAGGTACCTAGCCCTAGCCACAACACTGTCAGTTTTCAAAATTCCAACTTTTAGTTATTAGAAAACAATAAACATAATTATATAAAGAAATATAATTTTTGTAGTCAGTCTCATTTGAATTTTTTGAAAAATAGATGAGGGGGTGGGGGGTTGGGCTTGCTCAATTGCGGCCAAAAAAAAAGGAAATCCTGAAAAAAGCACTGCATTTATTAATACTTTTTTTGCACCACCACTGGCTTTTCTAACAGTTTAAATGAAATGAGGCATAGACTTAACCAATGACAAAGAGTACTCTTCATGAATCCGACTACAACCGTTTTTTATGGCTGGTATCAGATCAGATTTGCAGGTTGAAATCTAATTCATAAATTTCTTTGATTTCCATCAGATTTTTTTTTTACCTTGTCTGAGATCTGAACTGCTTGCAGACCATGCCATTGACATTAAATTACTTTCTTGAAAAAAAAGTTATCTCATATTTTACTCGATAGTGACAGAAATTACCATTCTAAAAATAAAGTCATTATAACCAAACATCCTTTTACTGATGGAATAAGAAGAGTCCTCATTTTATTTTAGACTTTAACAATTCTAGCATCATCACCTGTCCAATGCAGATTCAGGATCCATCACTGATGATACTTTCATCCAGTCACCACAGTCCATGATGTTTTTTTTCTTTTAAGCCACTGTCACCTTGTTCTTTCCTGTCAGGATGTTAACAGTGGCTTTAATTTGGCTTCTCTGTGTGTAAATCTCATTTCTAATTTCTGATGGTTTGATCACAAATGTTGACTTCAGTTTCTACCCACCCATTCATTTGTTTTGTTATGAATTGTATGTTTTCAAGATATCTTGCTTTATGTTTTCAAGATATCTTGCTTTAAGTTTTCTATCTTTACACTTTATATCTCCTTGGTCAACCAGTGTGTCTCCCTTTTACAACATTCCCATGTTGTTTGTATTTGATCCAGATTTTAGACACTGTTGACTGGAACAACAAACATCTTTTCACCATTTTGATTATTTATATTCTTTAAGAAGCTTAAAATAATATTTTGCTTTAACTGACATATCTCATTTTGAAGACTTGTTAAATTTTAGAGACATCAATGTTATATCGTTGCTATGTCAACCCTTTTTTGATTTTCTGTTATCACTTTTGCCTTACATGTGGCAGTCCACTTTTATCAATGACCCACATCTGGTCTCTCTTTGAAAATATTTCTTAAGGCACATCTGATTTGGACTGTAAAATCAAGAAAATTGACCAAAAAACTTTATAATAAGAATAAAGTGATGGATTTTCACATGTATAAAATATATCAGTTGTTGTAACAATGTTACACATCACTGCTGTATTTATATATGTAAAAAAATAAAGACCAAATTAATCAAAATTATGTTCTTTATTATTTTTTAATGAATTAAATGAAAAGCAACACAGATCATTCAAATTCAATCTACTGTATGTTGGGAAATCCTCTCAACCAGACGTGAAGTAATTCTACTTTTGTATACAAGTTGGAATAATAAAAACTAGACAGCCATTGTTGGAAAGCTTGCTTTAGCTGGGAGGGGAAGGGTAGAAACGTTGTTGTTGTTGTTGTTGTTGTTGTTGTTGTTGTTGTTTTATTTATTTATAGAAAACCTGCCAGTGAGCAGGACTGGTTGACAGAGTTTGTTATTGTGGTTGACAGAGTTTGTTATTGTGGATGGAAAACACTGAGTTCCCATTAACTCAGGGTTAACCGACTTGAAATTTTCACATAAATCACTTTCTGGAATATGAACAACGAAAACTCCAAGAAAAATCTAAACCTAAACCTAACAGACTATGCAGTGATGCTTCAAAGTTTGTGAACACTTTAGAATTTTCTATATTTCTGTATAAATATGACTTAAAAAACATAATCAGATTTTCACACAAGTCCTAAAAGTAGATAAAGAGAACCCAGTTAAACAAATTAGACAAAATATTATACTTGCTCATTTATTTGTTGAGGAAAATGATCCAATGTTCCATACAGTATTTGTGAGTGGCAAAACTATGTGAACCTTTGCTTACAGTATCTGGTGTGACACCTGTGTATTGTAGCAATAACTGTAACTAAACATTTCTGCACACCGGCTTGGAGGAATTTCATTCCATTCCTCCGTACAGAACAGCTTCAACTCTGGGATGTTGGTGAGTTTCCTCACATTAACTGCTCACTTCAGGTCTGCCCACAAAACATTCTCCCAACAGTCTTCCAGCTTGTCCACGTGGTCTTTAGCAAACTGCAGACAAGCAGCAATGTTCTTTTTGGAGAGCAGTGTCTTTCTCCTTCAACCCTGTCATGACCACCGTTGTTGTTCAGTGTTCTCCTGATGTTAGACTCATGAACATTAACATTAACCAATGTGAGAGATGCCTTCAGTGACTTAGAAGTTACCTCCTTTGTGACCTCACTGACTATTCCACACCTTGCTCTTGGCGTCAAGGGAACTTAGATAAAGGTTAATGGATAGCTGTCACTAACTAATGTTAAATTAATGTGAGTTAGGTTGTTTTTCCTCTCAGAGAAGAGCCTGCAGTCGCACCTGATAACTCCAAAGACAGCTCCAAGTCTGTAAGCTGTGAAGCCAATACGTCTTGACCTGTTTCTGTCTGATAAGGATTATAAAAACACTTCCTGCCTCACTGTCTGGTGCAGATTCTCACTGACAAGCATGTAACTCTGAACATCTGTGAAAGCCTGATTTTGTAACCATTTACTATTGCAAGTAAAGACTGTGTTAAAAAATCTTCTTGTTTCCTCACTGTGGCTTATTTGAGTAAGTAGATAATGAAATGATCAAATTTATCCAACACTTGGAGTGATCTTTGTGGGTCCACCACTCCTTGGGAGGGTAACAATGCTCTAGAATTTCCTCCATTTGTTTTGTTGTGAATTGTATGTTTTCAAGATATCTTGTTTTAAGTTTTCTATCTTTACACTTTAACATTATCCTTTGTCAACCAGTATGCCTCCCTTTTACCACATTCCCATGTTGTTTGTATTTGATCCAGATTTTAGACACTGTTGACTGGAACAACAAACATCTTTTCACCATTTTGATGATTTACAAGGCCCTTCAATAAATCTGTCTGACTGTTGATTGGTGGAGTCCAAAGAGATGGTTTTGTAACATTTTCCAGCCTGATGAGCATCAACAACTCTTTTTCTGAAGTCCTCAGAAATCTCCTTTGTTCCTGCCATGATCCACTTCCACAAACATTGTGAAGAGTAGATTTTGATAGATCCTGTTCTTTAAATCAAACAGGGTGTCCACTTATACCTGATTATCATCCTCTAATTGAAAACACATGACTCTAATTTCACCTTCAAATTAACTGCTAATCCTAGAAGTTCACATACTTTTACCACACAAATATTTAATATTGGATAATTTCCCTCAATAAAAAATATGATCAGGTTTAATATTTTTGTCTCATTTGTTTAACTGGGTTCTCTTTATGTACCGGTACCTTCAAGACTTGTGTTAAAATCTGATGATGTTTTAGGTCATATTTATGCAGAAATATAAACCATTCTAAAGGCTTCACAAACATTCAAGCACCACTGTATTAAAAATCCACCACAGTTTTATAGCTCTATGTCAACCTTTTCCTTTTTTCCTTGGTTTTATGAATAAAAGAGGCAATACCTTGTAGATGTTTTTTTAAAATGCTGCCCACCAGTGATTTTCCTTCTGCTGAAATATGCAATAAAAAGACTGATTGGGAGAGGTTTGGATCAAATGGCACTATGAACGACATAGGGGGAGACTGCAGGCAGGGTAATCTCTCCCAGTTTGAAAGGGTCCTGCTCAGACATCAACTATTTAAAACAGGAGATGAGAACTGTAGAGCTTAAGATTATAATAGAGAGAGAGAAAGAAAAAGAAATGGGTATGGGAAAAAGGAGAAGTGGCTGTCAAACTAAAAGTAAAGGGTGACATATGTGGAAAGTTAGCTATAGCAAAGAAAAACTAAAATATTAACGACAACTGGATGTATTTCCTATGCACAAAGCTGTGAATAAAACTTGTGAATGAACATTAGGTACCTGTGTGCCCCAAGCCTAAAGTAGTTTACTTTTTGTGAAGGGAGAGAAGGGGTGGAAGGTGGGGATTGTAAATACCCTCCCTCCATCTCTGTCATGCTGTCAGCATGAAAACTTGAAAAATAGGTAAGGCTTCCATTTTGGTGTGTGGCTATAACTAGGCATAAATGGTAAATGGACTGTACTTATATAGCACCTTCCTGTCTAGTCAAAATGCACAAAGCACTTTAAAATCTGTGCCCTCATTTACACATTCATACATCACTCTACTAGATCTCTACAAAGCTAATCTGAGCATGTATAGACTAATCAGGGTTTCAGTCACATTCATACACTGATGGGACACACATCAGAGGCAATGAGGGGTTTAGTGTCTTGCCCAGGGACACTTGGGTTTTTCGAAAATGGGGTTACCACATCAAAATCTCAAGATGGCTGCCGCCACATAAATGTTAGACCATCTTGTGAGCTGGATGACTTGAAATATAAGCAATGTGCCAACTTCCATTTTGATGTGTGTGTCACTATGTCACAATGGCCAACATCATATTTATTCATGTAATCTAACCGCACCTATCATTTGAGCAAACTTTGATTTCCAGTTTTTATATTGCTTAAAATTAGGGTGGCCCTTGACATGGCAGGAGATTAATCTACGGTGGCGAAGGTCATCATTGGCCACCCCCTGGCTGCACCATTGCACCTGGTCATGGATAAAATTGCTCCCTCCACTTGCCAGTATCCGTCACTCTGCATAGCTTTTGACAAGCAAAAATAAATAAATGCATAAAAAAAAATTCTGGTCATATACACAGTGTAACACCTACCCAAATAAATATCTTGCATCCATAAACATCAAGGTTTACTTACATTTCCTGTTAAATTACAGCCCTTTGTACATTGTACAGTTCCTTCCTCAGTTTGACTTCAACACCTTAGGAATACATTTTTCAGTCTTTTGTCATCCTGGGATGGCATTAATTTGTCCTCCAGTTCTAATGTTAAAAATCTTGGTGTTATTTTTATCAGGGCATGTCTTTTATCCCCCACATTAAAAATGTTACTAGAACTGCCTTCTTCCACCTGCGTGATATCACTAAAATGAGAAATTTCATATCTAAAAATGATGCAAGAAAACTGTTTCCATGGTTTATTATCTGGGTGTTCAAATACTTCTTTAAAAAGTTTTCAGTTAATCCAATATGTTCCTGCCACAGTCTTAACTGGAGTTAGTAGGAGAGATCATATCTCTCCAGTTTTAGCTTCTGTTTACTGGCTCCTTGTCAAATTCAGAATATACTTCATAATCCTACTTCTAACCTACAAAGCCCTCAACAATCTAGGTCCATCTTATATTACAGATCGTATTGTTCCATATTTTCCTAACACTTCACTCTCAGACTGCAGGTTTACTTTCAGTTCCTAAAGTCTTATAGCAGCTCGTCTTTTAACTTCAACAAAAAAAAAAAGAACATACTGTATAACCCCTGTCCTGGCATCCCTTCACTGGCTCCCTGTCCACTATCGGATTAATTTTAAGATTTTATTGCTTGTTTTTAAAATCTTAAAAGGTCTGGCCCGTCATATTTATGTGATCTTATTAACATCTACACTCCTGTAAGAGCACTCCGGTCTACCAACCAGTTTCTCTTAGATGTCCCCAGATCCAGAATGAAGTCCAGAGGTGATCGGGCTTTTGCGGTTGCTGCTCCAAAGCTGTGGAACAGTTTATCTGAGAATTTAAAGACCGCTCAGACTGTTGAGACTTTTAAATCTTTGCTCAAGACTCATCTGTTTCACTTGGCATTTGATCCTCGCAGAGTCTGAGAACAAATTTTGAGCAGATTTTATTGTTGTTGTATACCACAGCACCAGACTCACCTCACCACCAGATGAAGTGCACCTCAGCGTGACCGCAGCAGAAGTGAGGAGTAGTCTCAGAAGGATCAACCCTCATAAAGCAACTGGACCGGACAACATCCCAGGGAAAGTTCTGAAGGAATGTGCGGACCAGCTCTGTGAGGTGCTGGCTGACATCTTCAACACCTCACTTGCCCTGGAGACAGTTCCCACCTGCCTGAAGACCGCCACCATCATCCCAGTCCCAAAAAGCTCCACAGTGACTGGTCTGAATGACTATCGGCCGGTGGCTCTCACCCCGATAGTCGCAAAATGCTTTGAGAAACTGGTCATGACCCACATCAAAACAACCGTCAACATCAACGAGGACCCTCATCAGTATGCTTACCATGAGAACCGATCAACAGAGGACGCCATCTCGTTCGTGGTCCACACTGCTCTCACCCACCTGGATCAGAAGGACTCATACGTGCGTCTGCTCTTTGTGGACTTCACATCTGCCTTCAACACCATGATCCCCCAAACTCTGATGGACAAACTATCTACACTTGGACTAAGCCCCTCCATTTGTAACTGGGTACTAGACTTCTTAACAAACAGACCTCAGTCCGTGAAGATCCACAACTTCTCCTCCTCCACCATAACCCTCAGCACTGGCTCTCCTCAAGGATGTGTGTTGAGCCCTCTTCTGTTCACTCTGCTCACATATGATTGTGCAGCTACCCATCCAGGCTGTCATATTGTAAAGTTTGCAGATGATACAGCTGTGGTGGGATGCATCACAAACAATGATGAGTCCAGCTACAGGCAGGAGGTGGAACACCTGGAGAGCTGGTGCAAAGAGAATAACCTTCACATGAATGTGAAGAAGACAAAGGAGATGATTGTGGACTTCAGAAGGAACAAACAAACACACGCCCCACTGAACATAGGTGGATCTGCAGTGGAGGTGGTCTCCAGCTACAAATACTTGGGTGTACACTTGAATGATAACCTCAGCTGGAGCAACAACACCACCAGCCTGATCAAGAAAGGTCATCAGAGACTCTACTTCCTCAGACGGCTGAGACGAGCTGGTCTGAGCAGCCCAGTCCTCACCTCCTTCTACAGGTGTGCAGTGGAGAGCATCCTGTGCTCCAGCATCAATGTGTGGCATGGAGGCTGCACAGTTGCAGAAAGAAAAGCTCTGCAGAGAGTGGTGAAGGCTGCACAGAAGATGTTGGAGTCAGTCTCCCCACCATCACAGACATTTACACCTCCAGATGCAGGAAAAGAGCCACCTGCATCATGAAAGACCTCACTCACCCAGCACACTCACTCTTTGCCCCACTCCCCTCAGGACGGAGGTTGAGGAGCATCAAATGTAGAACCACTAGACTGAGGAACAGCTTCTACCCTGAGGCTGTTAGACTCATGAATAAATAAATAATAAGAATAATCACTGCAAAATATCACATCATGCTGATGCTGATCTGTTTTCTTGTTGCTGTGTTCATCTGTGACCATCTGCTCATACAGACTCATGTTCGTGCTGCTGTTTGTAATGATGTTTTTCTATTACTCTAGGGCTTAGTGTATTTCTAGTTGATGTTTTTCTTAGTTATATCCTAGATGTTATTACTGTTTTTCTCTTACATTTTGTTGTTGGATGTAACTGGGACCCTGTGTACATAATCTCATTTCATCACATGTACCACATGCGGTGCAAATGACAATAAACACACTCTGACTCTGATATTTACTGATAACTTTATTATATTTCAGTGGGACTAGATGCATTTTACTCTGTTTTTTTTTTTAACAGTACAGCACTTTGGTCGGCTTCGGTTGTTTTTCAAAGTCAAAGTCAACTTTATTGTCAGAACTGCAATAGTACAGGACATACACAGGATTGAAATTACGTTTCTCTCAGTCCCTCGGTGCAACAGTAACCATCTAAACACTAAACACTAAAACATTTAATAAACATAAGCATAAAATAGTAAAAGTGTAACACTGTCCTGAGTTTTTTCATAATAGTATAAAAGTATGAAAATTTACACCAACACTGAAACACCAAACACCCCTAAAACACCAAACACCCAATGAACATAAGCATAAAATGAAATAATAAAAGTGTAATACTGTCCTGAGTTTTTGCATAGTAGTATAAAAAGTATAAAAAGTATATCTATAAAATAAACTGAAGGTTCTAGCATTGACATTTGCAAAGAGTGGCACAGCAGCATATGAGTTAATGTACACAGTATATGTATGAGGTAGTTGATGTTGGTATAGAGGCAAAGTGGCATATGCAGTAAGGCACATAAGGCACATTTGGCATCCTTAGATAAGGCTAGTCAGAGAATACTGTATATGTATCAGCAGTAGTGTAGATATAAAAGTAGTGTAAATGTAAACAGTAGTAATAAATGTAAAACAGTAGTAATAAATGTAAACCGTATTAATAAATGTAAACAGTGAATGTAAACAGTAGTATGACTATAGGCAGTAATGTAATACAAACATTAGTGCAAATATGAGAAGTAGTGCAAACTGAATGAGCACATGACCGAGAGTTTAGTGAATAACCCGTTTGATGACACAGAGTCCAGTGTTAAAATCTTTGTGTTGAGTGGTAATGTGTGAGAAAGTTTTTTGTGTTAAGGCAGTTCAAATGGGAGGGGAGGCAGAGCAGGCAGAGTGTTTAGCATCCTGACTGCCTGATGAACAGAGCTGTCTCTCAGTCTGCTGGTTCGAGCCTGGAGACTCCTCAGTCTCCTCCCTGATGGCAGCAGTCTAAAGCGGCTGTGTAGTGGGTGTGTGGGATCACCTGCCATGCAGAGGGCTTTCCGAGTGAGGCGTTTGCTGTGTAAGTCCTGCAGTGAGGGCAAGGAGGTGCCGACGATCTTCTCAGCTGCTCTCACGATGCGCTGGAGGCTCTTGCGGCATGATGCAGTACATGCACCAAACCACACCGTGATGCAGCTGGTCAGGACACTTTCTATGGCACCCCTGTAGAAGGTGCACATGATGGGGGTTGAAGCTCCAGCCCTTTTCAGCTTGCGGAGAAAGTAGAGGCGCTGGTGAGCCTTCTTGGCCAGTGCTGCAGTGTTCCTGCTCCAGGACAGGTCCTTCGAGACGTGCACTCCCAGGAACTTGGTGCTGTCCACTCTCTCCACTGCGGTGCTGTTGATGGTCAGAGGGGCATGTTGTGCATCCCTCTTCCTGAAGTCCACGACAATCTCCTTTGTCTTCTCCACGTTGAGAGTGAGATTGTTGTGTCCGCACCACAAGGCCAAGCGGCTCACCTCGTTCCTGTAGTCCGTCTCATCGTTGTTGCTGATGAGACCTACCACTGTTGTGTCGTCCGCAAACTTGATGAAGTGGTTGGAGCTGTACGATGGTGTGCAGTCGTGTGTTAGCAGGGTGAATAGAAGGGGGCTCAGCACACATCCTTGTGGGGCCCCTGTGTTCAATGTGATGGTGCTAGATGTGTTACTCCCGATCCGTACTGTCTGTGGTCTCCCGGTCAGGAAGTCTAGCAGCC
>JBBPBX010037544.1:5944-30867 GCA_038048925.1 Garcialebias charrua | reverse complement strand
GCACCTACTAGGGATGCACCGATCCACATTTCTCACTTCCGATCCGATACCGATACTTAAAAACTGTGTCTCGACCGATACCGATACTTTTCCGATCCGATACTGTTCAGGTATATGAATCTGTATAATGAAATTGTTGTACTGAGACTATTCATTTTAACATTGTGTGAGATACACCCAATGAAGACACTCTTGAGCCTTACAACAAGAAACCCACAAACTTTAACAGCATACAAGAGGCAGGTCTATACCACACACATGTCATCCTCACTCATGGTGCAGCTGGAAAAACTAAAAAACTGCTAAGCATGATGGGAAAGACAACAAAAACCACTCCCCTTAACCACTAAACAAGCTCTTTGAAGCTGGATCGGAAATATCGGCAGGTTGGATCCAATATTCGATACTTAAATTATGCTGGTATCGGATACCGATACGATACTGGATCGGATCGGCCCTATCCCTAGCACCTACATTCCGGATGAAACAGGAACAGGAGGAGACATCCACGATGCCTTGCATGATCTGAGCAATCTCAAAAAGTATGTTGAGAGTGGGACAAAAGGAGCAGACCCCTTCAACCTATGGTCATGGTTCACGTCTGGACCATGGTGGCACCTGTTACTGAAGATTTATGCTCCTCTGCTCACGATCCTCATTTTGTTCTCCCTTCTCTTTTCCTGTGTAGTCAGAAGCGGTCCGTGGCATGTGCGAACTGAGCGGCCGCACAGGGCGCCATCCAGTAGGGGGCGGCATAAGAGGAGACCCCGCTCCTCGTTTTTTTATTTATTTAAATCTTTTACAACTTTTGTTTTTAACAACATAACACAGAACACTACCGCGCTGCTCCTGGGCCGCCCCACCCTTAATTTATTCACATGTCCTCAGTTTAATCACCGCAGCAGCTGCTGGGTGCATTTCCTCAACCCAGGTCGTCCGCCCCCCCTCCACTTTCACTTTCGTTTTTACGGAGGTGACACTACGTGCGGTCAGTGGAAAGATGGAAGAGTGAAGAGAAAGATTAAAAAGAGAGAGGCTCTGGAGACAGACAGCTAAATGTGCAAACATTGACACATTTTTCACTCAAACAGCTGCAGTTTGTTAATGAGAGATCAAACAGGTAAGACATGCTGTTGAATTTTGCTGCAAAACACCGTTCAAGTTAATTATCAAGTCAATGAATTTTGTGGTGTGTAGCATTGTGACATAACATACTGTTAAATAATTTAAATAATATTATATGAGTCTGGATGAAACTGGCCTGAATTGATCATAAGTCTTTGTAAAAAGGGGAGATTTGTGCAGTTATGACAATTTTTTAAACGTGATTTAGTGTCAGGAGTGATGAGGGGATTGTTCCTGTCAGTATGAAGGAACAGGTGAGCTGTTCTAACTGTGTGTGAACAAACAAGCATTAGTTCCAATATAAACACTTTCTAAACGACAGTAGTGACATTGTTATCATTAAAAGTAAGATAATAAATACATAAAGCAATGAAAGGGAATAGTATGAAAGTAATATGAAATAAGCCTGCATATTTTACCATTGAAAATATATTAATTGGTTAAGTCAAAATGTGTTTTCCATATCAAATGTGCTAAATCTTTACAGATAATTGTTCTGATGCAGGCTCAGTAAATGTAGTCCTCTGGACAGATTCTTCTTTGTATCAAAAAGACTTCTTCAGTCTGAGGAGCTGTGACAAACTCAGTCATCTGTTCCTCCTTGATACAGAAGAATGATGGTTTGAGAGAGGAGTAAAGGAGGCCATCTTTGTGAAAAGAAACCGTCCATCATTAAACAGAGGTGGAGGCCTCCATGTTCAACTGTCCACCTCTCACAATGCTGTTATTGCTAGTATCTTACTGTTCATATAAAATATTTGATAATGTTCTTATAGAAACAATTCTTGAGTAATGTTCATAATGTGTTAATGCTACATGTTTGTCTCAGGCTACTTCTTGTTCTGCCATTAACTCTAAATACTTATTGAATAGTTTATATATGTAGGTAAAACTAGATGTTGAACAACCCATTAAAATACACCAGAATGCAGGAAATGGCATCTATTTTATTCAAAATTTTCTGGGAGAGGACCCCCACTGGCAACCTAGCCGGGGGGGGGGCCATTGGGGTTGCTCGCACAGGGCGCCAAATAGGCTAGGAGCCTCTGTGTGTAGTGCCATGCTTAAAAAATATGATGATGAAAGCTTTTACAGGTGTCCTGATCAGTCTACATCAAGCTCATTTTGATTTAACACTAGGAATACCAGAATATTCAGATGATTACTACCCTTACCAGAGATGGTCAAAAAACAGTTTGAGGAATTTTCACCCCTGGAGACATTGAGCATGCATTAGGGAGACTTTTCTTCTGCATAAATGCTAAACAGGGTGGGGGGGTAGATGAGTGCTGTTGCTATTAGGAAAATGCCTTGGGGGGCCTTGAGTTCCAAACATTCCAATGTAAATGTAATTGCTAATGACAACACCTTCTGCAACATCTTCTGTGTTGAAACACTCTTGACTTGACTTCACTCACTTCAGTGTGTTGGGAGAGCAGCAGATATGGTAAAGTTTTATAAAACACATCAAGTTTTGGACATGGTACTGAACGATGTCAACCCCTGCGACTCAGATGGGGAAGAAATAAACTTTCAGATGAGTTCTGATTCTGAAATTTCTTCTGGTAAGATTTTTTACAATTTCTACTTAGCCAGTTACGGTTGTTGTGTTTTATGAAAGAGGTACATTGTAAAAACTACCATCTTGATAAGTTACAATTGTTCAAGAATATTATTCTTGCTTAATTTGAGCAATTTTGACTTGTTTTTTGACTTAAAACAGGACAACGTGCCTAGATATGTTGTTTTTAACATGTTTTTATGAATGTTAACATGAAAAATGTATTTATTCCTAGCAGCTGAGGGGTTTGTTTTGTTGTGTAAATTTCTGTAAAAAATATCTGGACCTATTGGCATTTTTTGTAGAACAGGGGTCAACCTGCGGCTCTGGAGCCACATTTGGTCCCTCAAAAGTGGCTCTTTCAAGCTTTGATCAAAAATAACTTTACACTGAATTTTATTTGTTCTAATAACAACAAAAATGGCTAGTTTTAGCAGTTTTTCCTGTCATTTCCTTTGCAAATGTATGAATACCATAACAAATAGAAGGAGTAAAACATTTAATAAACATTTATTTATTCGAAGCAGGATATTTAATTTTTTCCACAATCAAAACAATTTACCTAGACCTGCATATTTCATTGTTTTTTTTGTTTTTGTTTTTTTTGGGGGGGGGGACACATTATTTTTCCTTCTTTACAATATGTTTCAGGATTATAATTCAAATACTACATTTGTGTTAATTTCCCATTATTGTGACCTTTCAGAGTCAGAGAGTCTTTATTGTCATTTGCACCGCATGTGGTACATGTGATTCACTAATCAAATCTCAAACACATTGTCCTACAGATGAGGAGACTGAACCACCTCCTAATGCAGATGAACAAAATTCAACAGCTGACACCTCACCACCTCCAGGCGAAGATGAGGACAATTCACCTCCTCCAAAAAAGAGAGGTCGGATGGAGAGACACGAGTGGATTACAGAGACCGCAAAAGATGGCACAGTGTGGCGTGAAGAACAGCTTGGAAGACCTCTGAATCACAGCCCTATTGAATGCTATCCCACGGATGGAGAGCCAACACCTTTGGCGACAAGAAAAGTGTCCAGTCGCTTACAGAGTTTCCTCTGTTTCCTCTCTATGGAAATGCTTATGACCATACAACACTGGACTGTACAACATGCACGCCACACACTTGATGGAAACTGGTTCATGGCCATCCCAGAACTAAAGGCATTCATTGCAATCCTCATCCTGCGAGGGATTTTCCGCCTTCCAGCGGTACATGACTTATGGTCTGCAACACTGGGAGTGCCTGCCATCAGCAACATTATGGCTCGAAACCGCTTCCAGGACATCATGCGGCACCTACGCTTCGATGACAAGGACACACGCGAAGAACGAGTCGCAAATGACAGGTTTGCTGTGGCAAATGTAGAAAGGAGATGTTATGGCAATGCCAGGTGTGTTCTGACATTCTGTACGTGTGATGAGTCTCTTCACTGGAAGAAATGTCTGTATAACCATTGTTGCATGCTTATTTTCTTTTGTCTTTTATTACTTGCTACATAGTTGATAGGTTACATTTCCATTTACAGATGATTTTGATACCATATTATTGCATGCTTATTTTCTTTTGTCTTTTAAAAACTGCTGTAAGTTCAAATAAAGTATGTCAGCTTCACATTATTTCAGTGTTATTCATTGTGATAATCTTTGTCGCCGCCTAGGTCGACGAGGAGGCAGAGGCAGGCGCCTTTAGATAAAGTTCACCAATACAATCCCCCCTTCAGATAAAAGTAACCAATACAATCCCACCTTTAGATACAAGTGTCCAATACAGGTAGTCCTCGACTTACGGCATTTCGGCTATACGAACGGGTGTAGAAATGGAACTCGTTCGTAAGTCGGGGATCACCTGTACAATCCCGCCTTCAGATAAAAGTGACCAATATAATCCCACCTTCAGAAAAAGGTGGCCAATACAGGTAGTCCTCGACTTACGGCTTTTCGGCTATACGAACGAGTGTAGAGATGGAACTCGTTCGTAAGTCGGGGATCACCTGTACAATCCCGCCTTCAGATAAAAGTGACCAATATAATCCCACATTCAGATAAAAGTGGCCAATACAGGTAGTCCTCGACTTACGGCGTTTCAGCTATACGAACGAGTGTAGAGATGGAACTCGTTCGTAAGTCGGGGATCACCTGTACAATCCCGCCTTCAGATAAAAGTGACCAATATAATCCCACCTTCAGAAAAAGGTGGCCAATACAGGTAGTCCTCGACTTACGGCTTTTCGGCTATACGAACGAGTGTAGAGATGGAACTCGTTCGTAAGTCGGGGATCACCTGTACAATCCCGCCTTCAGATAAAAGTGACCAATATAATCCCACATTCAGATAAAAGTGGCCAATACAGGTAGTCCTCGACTTACGGCGTTTCAGCTATACGAACGAGTGTAGAGATGGAACTCGTTCGTAAGTCGGGGATCACCTGTACAATCCCGCCTTCAGATAAAAGTGACCAATATAATCCCACCTTCAGAAAAAGGTGGCCAATACAGGTAGTCCTCGACTTATGGCTTTTCGGCTATACGAACGAGTGTAGAGATGGAACTCGTTCGTAAGTCGGGGATCACCTGTACAATCCCGCCTTCAGATAAAAGTGACCAATATAATCCCACATTCAGATAAAAGTGGCCAATACAGGTAGTCCTCGACTTACGGCGTTTCAGCTATACAAACCGGCGTAGAAATGGAACTCGTTCGTAAGTTGGGGATCACCTGTACAATCCCCCCCTTCAGATAAAAGTGATCAATGCAATCCCGCCTTGACCGTGGAATAGGTGACAGGTGACAGGACTTGCAGTCTCCCCTAGCAACTTCATCTGCCATAGCAACTGATTCTGTAGTCTGTGATATAAATGGCCTCATATGGCCAAGGCTGCACAGAAGTCTGTTGGAGTCAGTCTCCCCACCATCACAGACATTTACACCTCCAGATGCAGGAAAAGAGCCACCTGCATCATGAAAGACCTCACTCACCCAGCACACTCACTCTTTGTCCCACTCCCCTCAGGACGGAGGTTGAGGAGCATCAAATGTAGAACCACTAGACTGAGGAACAGCTTCTACCCTGAGGCTGTTAGACTCATGAATAAATAAAAATAAAATATAAAATAAACACTGCAAAATATCACGTCATGCTGATGCTGATCTGTTTTCTTGTTGCTATGTTCATCTGTGTTCATCTGTGACCATCTGCTCATACAAACTCATGTTCGTGCTGCTGTTTATTTCCACTATATTAGGCTTAGTGTATTACTAGTTGATGTTTTTCTTAGTTTATTCTAGATGTTATTACTGTTTTTCTCTTGCATTTGTTGTTGGATGTAACTGGGACCCCGTGTACATAATCTCGTTTTCATCCCATGTACCACATGCGGTGCAAATGACAATAAAGACTCTCTGACTCTGACTCTGACTCTCTGATATACATACCAATGGACGTGATAATGCTAATTCAATCTCGCAAGTCGGGGACCACCTGTACAATCCCGCCACCTTCAGATAAAAGTGGCCAACACAGGTAGTTCTTGACTTGCGGCGGCTTCAACTTACGGCGTTTCAGCTATACGAACCGGCGTAGAAATGGAACTCGTTCGTAAGTTGGGGATCACCTGTACAATCCCCCCTTCAGATAAAAGTGACCAATGCAATCCCGCCTTGACCGTGGAATAGGTGACAGGTGACAGGACTTGCAGTCTCCCCTAGCAACTTCATCTGCCATAGCAACTGATTCTGTAGTCTGTGATGTAAATGGCCTCATATACATACCAATGGACGTGATAATGCTCATTCAATCTGTCATTTTACAGTCTCCCATGGGAGCTATAGGTAAAATATGTACAAGTACATATGTTTGGTAGTCCTAGTGTTAAAGGAAATTGTCTTGAGCATGCTACCAGAAGTGACACTTTTCATCAGACTTCTGCTAAATCCAGGTACGTTTGTAAACAGCTCTTTACCTTTGACGACGAGTCTGATAAAGAGATGACACCAGCCTTTCAGATGCACAGAGTCCTTCAGGCCCAGTTCGTCCGAGCCAGTTCTTGTTTACGTTTCAACGTCTCCTCAGATCCGCGTGGATCATCAGAAAATATGTCAGCTACTGGTTGACTTCAAGATAAACTTATTCCAGGAAGGAATAAACAAAGTTTTGAGCTTACGCTCATTCTAAGTGGACTTATAACAGCATGTTATTAGTCCTTAACTGGATGACGTGTCCTTAGCGTGTGACTAAACGTCCATCCAGCTCTTTGGGAAAAGTTCACATCTCTTGAAGTTCCCAGCAGACTCTTAGGAACTCCCTGGTTCCTTCGAAACTCTGAAGCGTTCACGGAAACAAACGCTTTTACTCAAAAATGTTGAGATTAGAACACACTTTCTTCATTGGTCCGTGGGCCAAGAGGAGTGTGAAAATGTGAAGTGGAAACTCAAGGTTGACAGCAAGTCTGCTTAGATAACAAAGAGGAATGTTTTGGAAAAGTGTCTGAAAGAGAGGAGACATCTCGACGCTAACGAGAGTTTTAGCTGAACTCAACAAAAACAACTCCTGAGCAAGTCAATTTGACACCTTATTCAACTTTGTCATAGATATTTTGAGTAGACACTTTCATTTGGTCAAGTAACACAGTAATACTCCATATTAAAAGAATAACAGCATATAACATATATCATGAAAATGACAAAAGTTATTCTTTTGATTACATTAGAATAAAATCAAAGATAGAAATAGTCTCTTTTGGTGACTATGTTCTCAGATTACAACTAATGGAATAATTTGTAGTAAATGTCTTGCTTTACTGAGAGGTCAGTAAAGGTCATCTCTGGAACAGTTCAAAAATACACAGGTGTATCAAAGTGGACACGGTCATGCCCACTACACATGTTTCAAAAATGACTGGATGGATTTCAAAGGCAATTCTAAATTGGCTGCACATAATTAACTGTTGGAGTGAACCCAGTTTAAGATGAATGCCACAGCTAATAGATCTTGGCCAACACAATAATGATTGTATACAGTAGTCCCTCGCTACTTCACGGTTCATTTTTCGCAGACTCTATCGTGGTTTTTCAAAGTAAGATTGGACATGAAACACAAATGGCTGATTGATGGATGAGCTGCACGATCGGCATGGAATTTTTATTTGAAATGAAATATTGTAAATTATTTAGCACCTCCTGCACCTCTGTTCAGCCCACACTGCAGAATCAGCTTCCCCCTGCAGCTGATCAGCTGATCTCTGTGCAGAGCGGAGAAGTGGGTGTGGCCGAGAGTGTCATATAGTGTGTTACATGTGGTGGAATAAAATTGTGCACACAGGGTCCCAGTTACATCCAACAAAAGTATAAATTGTAAAGAAAAACATTAGTATGGTAATAAGCTCTAAGATATGAATTAAGAAAAACTTTAAACAAAAAAAAAATGCTAAGCACTAGCAGTACAAAAACATTGCATTAAACAGCAGCACGAACATGAGTCTGTGTGAGCAGATGAGCATGAATGAACACAGCAACATGAAATGATCAGCAGCATGAGATCAGCAGCATGGCTAATCAGCAGCACATATCTACAATCAAGTGGCATTACTGGTAGTTATTATTTCAAAGTGATTATCTTGGTTAGAGATTCATGAGTCTAACAGTCTCAGGGTAGAAGCTGTTCCTCAGTCTAGTGGTTCTACACTTAATGCTCCTTAACCTCCTTCCTGAGGGAAGTGGGGCAACAAGTGTGTGTGCTGGGTGAGTGGGGTCCTTCATGATGCAAGTGGCCCGCTTCCTGCGTCTGGAGGTGTAAATATCTATGATGGTGGGGAGGCTGACTCCAACAGACTTCTGTGCAGCCTTCACTACTCTCTGCAGAGCTTTTCAGTGAAAATAAAGTACCGATAAAATAAAATCAAATACTCGTACACCCTACTTCACGGATTTCCACTTATTGCGGGTATCCAGGGTACAGATCCCCTGCAATAAACAAGGTATCAGGGAATTTGACAGATGGAATGTTGACACGTACTAGCTGAGAGTCATTACCAACTCATGCTTCAAGCACTAATGGATCCTGCAAGATCACATAAGATATTTCATAATGTTACTTTCAAGATTTGACAAACACTGCTATAATATAGCGTTCCCTTTTTTAATAAAATATGACTTTAGTCTAAAACTGTGAATGGCAGGCAGCGGGTGCATTCCATCAAGATGTGGTAGGCTTTTAACTCTCAACGTTCTTTCTTTCTGAATGTTGTCAGATTGAGTTACAGTGGATCATTGTCAAAAGTTTGCATCTGTAAAGCAAAAAATATAATTAACTTAGTTATTATGTCTGTGATTGATTCATGCGTCAGGGTTGAGAATCTGATCTGAATTGCTGAAATAAGTTGTTTTGGTTTGCTAACATGTCCCGTTGCCTCAGGTTGGATAATTATGCAGCACCCTTAACTGTTTGTCTTTGTGCTGTCCTCATTGTGTTAACTTTGAGCAAGTCATCTAAAGCTAGCTGCAGGCTTCCCCTGGGCCATCCTGGTTTCCAAGTGTGAAAGTGTTAACTGTGTGCATGAATTCAGGCAGGAAGTTTCAGTTGTATTTCCTTTGCAATAAAAGAAAAGGAAAGGGAAATGTATTGGTTATGATTGTTACGGGACAACAAAGTTGATTTTTTTTTTTTCTGTTTTAATGAGATCTTAGCATCACACTTTACTTAAACACACTACATGTTTTCCGAGATAGGCAGAAGTGGTTTTTGTTCGTCTGTGGAGATGTTTTTTGAATATTTGCAGAGATGTTACGAAGAATCTTGAGATGATGGTGATGGTGAGGAATAGCCTTAGGATAGTGTGTTTCATATGCATCTCCTGATTTTATGTGACAGTAAAGTGGGTCTTATCTACCATGGCCATGATGAAGTACAAGACTTTGATTTTTTTTTAATCTCTCAAACGTAACAATCCCATGCCCTACACAGATTAGTGAGATGAAGGTATAAAAGCAGACTGTGGCATGTTATGGGAGTCAAGTTTGGGGCCTGAAGGCTGTATCTGCATGCTTCTGATAGAAAAAAAATTAAGTTAGAACTGCTGACATACATTTGACCTTCAGATTAATGAAGTTCATCATACAGCATAACTTGACAACTTTTGTGCTTGCAAAAACTGTGTTTTACAGAAGGAAATTAAAAAGGACGATTAAAACAAGTGCTAAAACGAGGTGCTGCAAAGTTTGTATTTGGTTGAACATGAAATTGTTTTATTTTCTTGTCTCATAATCTTTGCTTACTCAGAGCACTTAAATGTCTGTGACTGCCTGTCCACTATTGTTTTTGTTCAATATAGTTTTTCTTATGTTAAAATATTCACTGGACTCCAACTCTTTGTTTACATTAGCATTTATTTATGTACATCTCATTTGTTGTGCTCAAATGTCTAAAGCTTCTAAAGGGCAAAAACAAAATTAATGAATAATCAAGTATCAAAACTATAGACAGAAATATTAAAGGAACCTTTTATTTTATTTTATTTCATTTTTTTTGGCGTAGTATGTTACATTAGCTTTTTTTATGTTTTGACCATTGATTTTAATGAAAGGGCCACCAAGTTATTTTTACTTACAAAATAATAATAATGTCTTTTTCTGTCATCTGTGTATGTTTCCCATACACAGACGAAATTCGTCTCTGCATTTAACCCAACCACCACCAGGTGGTGCAGTGAGCAGCCAGAAAGCGCCCGGGGAGCTGGAGAATTAGGTGTGCACTCATAGACACCCCAAGGTGTGTAGTGGCCGGGGCGCGAACCCGCGTCCTTCGGGTCCCAAGTCTGAAGCCCTGCCAGTACACCATCTTGGCTCCTAAATGGTTATTCTCCTTTTTACAGATTTTTGTGAAAGATTCATGCCACAATAAAAGGCCACACTAGAATGTGGAGGTGATTACCTATTACCTTGACCTCAAATGTACCATTAAAACATGTTTTTATGTATACATTTTATTTAAAGCTTTTAAGTTATGATTATTATCATTTATTTTATTTTATTTATCTTTCATGGTCATGAAGTAGATTGTGTCTCTTTTTTAATTCAAAGTATTTGTATTGATTTTTTTAACATACAACAAGACAAAAGACAAGACATAGAACAAACTCCCCACCTTTCCCTCCCACACCGAATCGGAATCAGGCACGCACAAACAAATGAATTAACTAGGCATTGACATGTTTTATATGTAAAACATGAAAGGCTGCCAAGTGTCCCAAAATATTTTATCAGAACCCTTTAGGGTATATCTTATTTTGTTCCAGCTGGATATGATACATCACCTCTCTTGTTGTTTTAAAGTACTTTATGATAAATGGTAAATGGAGCTTATTTATATAGCGCTTTCCAGCCCCCTGTGAGGAGCCCCAAAGCGCTTTACAATACCAGCCATCCACCCATTCATACACCGGTAGTGGTAGCCTGCCTTGCAAGGCGCCATCCAGACCTACCGGGAGCAACTCGGGGTTAAGTGTCTTGCCCAGGGACACAACGACACATGGTGGGCGGATGCGGGATTCAAACCTCCAACCTTCCGATAGGGGGTCGACTGCCATTACCACTGTGCCACGGCCGCCCCTAAATAAAGTTGTATTGTATTGTATTGTATAATGTACTTAAGCTGGGGAATGTAGGTCCTTCCGACTGCACAAAACAAGTATCCTGGCCAAAAAAGATTAAAAAGTAATCCCATCCTTTTCGTACTTGCTGAAGGACGTATCCACAGGGACCACCCCAAATAGAGAATAAAATGTATCCCAGAGAAGGTTTCAACAATAGATTGCCAAAAGGTCTGAAGTTGGGAACAGGTCCAGAATGTTTGGAGGGATGTAGCTGGAGTTGGTTTACAATGATTCCATGTGGGGTCCAGGTCGGCTTTGATCTTGTCCTGTGCACCTCTTTGAATTGAATTACAGTGCATATCTAGTAGTTCTTGTCTTAGTTAGAAGATTGTGAGATTGTCGTTTTGTACCACCACAAGTTCAGTTGAACTGGTGTTATTGTATTATTTTTTGGGTGACATTGTGTGACATTCACATATGTATTTATTACTAACCCAGTTTACAGACGTATTCTTTGAGAGAAACCCCTCAAAATCCACTTTCAACTAACTAGTATGCTGTGGGACAATAATTAAATGTACAAAAACACTGGCATCACAAGAAACTCTGAGAACTTGGTTCATAAATGTTAAGATTATACACATACATCTGTTTTTATTATAATTATTTTTCTCTCAACATGAATTTAAACACCAGACAAAACATTTATCCTGATTTTGGCTGATCAAAAATGTTGGCTGAGCTACCTGTGGTTTAGCACTGTGACGCAGCGAGAGTACATGTCCCAGTCATAGTTGTCAAGTTACCTTTCAGTTGTCTCTTGCTTCCTCACTCCTGCACTCAACCGTTGCACCTAAACTTTGCAACGGCTCCTCAGCTGCAGAATTATGGACCACTGCCTCTGCAGAACGCTTTCACACACTGTAAAGCCGCCAAGGTACAACCTTCATCCTTTTACTGCTACCTGGCAACTGCTATCACTTTTTTAATCATTGAATTATTTCCTTAGTCAATTATCCATTGTTTTTCTAATGTTTAGTTTTTACACAACGGTCAAATTGGAACATTGTCATTCAATTAAATCTGAAATAGTTTACTACTTTTTCTCTGCTCCCAACTACTTTTGTTCCATCAGCCATTCTTTATCATGTTTAGACTGTTCACCCATGTAAAACGGTACAACTCCAAGAATACAGACTAGAATCGACGCATGTGAAGTACTCCAACGTTTGGTTTATTTTCATTGAAGCTATTTTTATTATTGTCCAATTCATTCATTTGCTTTGATGTGAATGTGAAAACAGAACACCCATGCTGTAGATTATAAAGAAAGATTAACATTATATTTGGGTCACCTTTGCTGGGGATACTAAGTCGTGCATCCTGCAGACTCATAATAATTTGCTGCCTTCCACTCTCACACCTGTTTCTCCAGAGAGATGAAATATGCACGAAGAAATCTATCAAATATAACTGTTGCCATGCTGAG
The DNA here is from genome assembly GCA_038048925.1 of Garcialebias charrua. Taxonomy (NCBI): domain Eukaryota; kingdom Metazoa; phylum Chordata; class Actinopteri; order Cyprinodontiformes; family Rivulidae; genus Garcialebias; species Garcialebias charrua. Next base: position 18,093 of record JBBPBX010037544.1, on the reverse strand, counting down.
CTCTGCTTGTTTAGCCCTTCTCTGTTCACTTGTGCGACAAATATTGGATTTGTTCTACCCAGTGATGGAGATGAACACAACTTCTATTTTATATTTTCATGCATTAGTAGAAAATGATTAACTAATGGTTTCTATTGTATATCCAGGTGTCAATTATGATTTGCAACAATGTAAATCAGCATTTTAAGCCTTGATCAAGCATTACTACACAGATAATGTGATATTTTTATGTTATTTATCAGTACGTCCAGTGTATTCTTTATTAGGAGTTGTACTTAGTACAAGCAATATGTCCTTCAGATAAAATATGAAGTTTCATTAATTGGAAAAGGACAAAAGCAATGGAGTGTTTCACTAGAAAAAAGGCAAACGGTTTTTGAAGCTTCCACTCAGTGCTGGTATTGTGTGGTGAATGTTCATGTGTAAGTTTACACCATTTCTTGATATCAACTGTCAGCTCTTGCTGTGGGCAGCATTATATGATCGCAGTTATTATCCAAAAATAACAAAACGAAAAAAATGAATGTTACAACATAAAGTTAAAACGGTGTGCATGGTGTAGATTGGTTCTACATTCAAGTTGTGATGCCATTAATTCAGTACCATCGCAAATGTATTAGTCTGACTGGCATTTTAATTTAAAAGTCAAAGTTCTTTAAATCATTAGCTTTTAACGCAATTGTAAAATAGACCACGGCTGAGTAATGGATGAAAGGCTGCTGAATTGTCTCATTTTCCAGCAGTTCAGTAGATCAATAGATGTAATATTTATGGCAGATTAAAGGGTTGACAGAGCAAAATTATTCCCAGATATATAAATTAAGTAGTGAAAGGCAGCCTGCTGAAAGGAGAGAAAACATGGCCCCCCGTTTGTTTTATAAAAGAAAAAAAAAAAATCACTTGACAAAACAGCTGTAAAATTATTGAGCTGGAAACTCATCTGACCATTTGATAAGGACTTTGAAACTGCTCAGCAACTGGAGGTTGGTAATTAATCAGCTACGTAAAACATCTGCTGCACAAAAGAACCTGGCGTTCTTTAATCTGAGCACATACACATCCATTGAGGTAATTTCATTAGTTGGGCTTTAAAGGGAGAGCGTTTATGGAATGGTTTCAAATGGTTTAACAGACTTGTGTGTGTGTGTGTGTGTGTGTGTGTGTGTGGTGTGTGGGGTGGGTTCCCTTGGCATACCTTGAGAACAACTAACTGTCCATAAGTTATCAATCGCTTTCAATAACTTTGTGGCTTAGATCTGTCTTATAGAAAACATCAGCATTGCAATGGGGAACACGCAGGCCCTTCAACGCCTTCGGAGAAGGCCCAAGAATTATTATGCACATATGAAGTTCAAGTTCAAGTACTTTGTAGGTTTTATTGTCGGTCGCATCGCATGTGGTACATGAAGTGGAACAAAACTGTGTACACAGGGTCCCAGTTACATCCAACAATAGCAAAAATACAAAGTGTAAAATGAAACGGTGATAATGATCTAAGATATAAACTAAGAAATACACTAAACACTGATATTGTAAAACAATACGCCAAACAACAGCACACACAAGAGTCTGTGTGAGTAGATGAGTACAAAGGAAGAGAGCAGCATGAAATAATCAGCAGCATGATATCAGCAGCATGGATAATCAGCAGCACATATCACCAATGAATGAGGCATTAGTGATTTTCCTGGTTAGGGATGTACGAGTCTAACCGCTTCAGGGTAGAAGCTGTTCCTCAGTCTAGTGGTTCTACACTTAATGCTCCACAACCTTCTGCCTGAGGGGAGCGGAGCAAAGAATGTGTGTGCTGGGTGATTGGGGTCCTTCATGATGCAGGTGGCTCTCTTCCTGCATCTGGAGGTGTAGATGTCTGTGATGGTGGGGAGACTGACTCCAACATCTTCTGTGCAACCTTCACCACTCTCTGCAAAGCTTTTAATTCTGCAGCTGTGCAGCCTCCATGCCGCACGTTGATGCTGGAGCACAGGATGCTCTCCACTGCACACCTGTAGAAGGAGGTGAGGACATAAATGAAATTAAAGGTTTACAAGTTACATGAAATGTTACATTGAAAGTTTTTATTTCATATAAAATAAATATTTTCAATGTAGGTTTTTTTCTTTTTTTCCCCCCAATTGTTCTTATTTTCTGTAAACTAATTTGGAACTGAGCATTTATATTTGTATTCATGAAATTATAGTTTCTTATCCATCCATTATCTTTTACCCGCTTCTTCCATTTTGGGTCATGGGGTTCGCTGGTGCCCATACCCAACAAGCACTGTGTGAGGGGCAGAGTACACCCTGGACATGTCTCCAGTCCATCACAGGGACACATAGAGACAAACGAGACAACCAACCATTCACTCTCTCACTCACACCTAGACAATTTATAGTTACCAATCAGTCTAACATGCATGTTTTTGGTCTGTGGGAGGAAACTGGAGTACCCGGAGGAAACCCACGCATGCACAGAGAACATGCAGACTCCACCCAGAAAGGCTCCCGGATCTCACGCTCCATTCTTCCCTCACTCATGAATAAAAAAAAAACTGAGATACTTGAACTCCTCCACTTGAGGCAGAACATCACACTTGACCCAAAGATAGAAATCCAGCCTTTTTTGACTGAGGACCACCTACAATGTTGTTTTACAACTAAAATTCTGTATTTTTGTTGTTACACTAAATTGTCTGAAGAAATGCCAACAAAAAAAAGTATTTCAAAACATAATTTACCACATGTGACACTACTGGAGAAGCATTAATCAAAAACTACAGTCTTTGTTTTGTTGCTGAAGTACATCTTGTTTCATTTATATTTTACAAAATACTCTGAAAACATTAGTGGTGTGGTGATCGATGGATCACAGTTTTACCCGTTTTTGAGCCTTTTAAGGGCATCAGTGCCTCTTTATGAGATGAGAGGTATAGCATCCTGCAAGTCAAATCTTTATGAACAGGTTTGTAGTGAAAAAGCCAAAGAACAAGATACATTTTTTTTAATACAAATTGGGTTAATTGCCTAATAAGTGTGAATTAGTTAAATTTAATATAATCTCATTTAAGTTGGCTATTCTTTGTAATTTCCCATTTAGGATTAATTAATGTGGATTCAATAAATTTTATTAAATGGAAAGCTTCAATGCGGTTCCCAATGCTAACCAGCAAATAGCATCTACATCTGAGAAATTAGGGCTTTTTATCACCCAGCTCACCAGACGGCGGGGATTACCCTCAAATAATCTAATGATTAATTAGTTCTGTGCCACAGTTATGCCACGGGAGTGTCGAACATTTCACAGGGGATGAGCATGTGACAAAATCCTAGAGCTGCATTTGTGCCGATGTTTTGCTCAGTTTTCCGGCTGTGAATGTTTAGAACTCATTACAGATGGATATCACTCTTACAACACATCCCGTTTCTATGAAAGCAATGGGTTTCAAAAAGCACCTTTGCAGTCATCTTCCATTCTACAAACCACATTATGGTTTCCATAGCAACTTCTGCCCCATGATTTCAACAGGGGGGAATCAGGTCAAAATTGTGCTATGCTAGAAATGACCTTTACTTCTCTTACCAGATCTAATAGTTGGCTTCTTTTTTCCATCTGTCCATTGTGTGTGCATCTCTGCTTCGTATTCTGTCACTCTGGTAAAATTAGACGAAAATGCCCGTTTGATGTAAACCAAGTTGATCTGAGAGCTGCTGAATAATGTTATGCCTCAAACCCTCAGTTTTATTTTTTCAACAATTTATTTTGAGCAAATATGTACATATAACTTCAATGATATATGCAAGCACATACAAGTGCACTTTTCTACTTTGTTTTTCATAAACTGGTAATATTAAAAAATAATAATTCAGCCCTGGTTTTGAGAGATGCTAATACACAGATTCTTCTTCTTATTATTTTTTTGGAGTGGTCACTTCTCTTGTTTAACAAAACCTCATTATAAAGTCTGGTTGTCGTTTCCATTTTCCATAAAAATAAATGATGTGCATCACTGCTGTTTCTGCCCACTCCAGTTGTTTTAGAGCTACAGAATTATGACCCATTGACTCACAGTTCGTCAAACTCACCAAATTACCTTTTGTTTTCAATGGCCACTGCCAGAGTGTAAGACTGAGACCTAAATGATCAAACCAGCCACATTATCATGGGCTCTTCTATGCTTTAGATTAGCTACTGGAATTTGTGAACAGAAAATACTCTTAAAAATTTCATATACCTGTAAATACAAGAGCTTTTGTTTTCTTGGAAGTGTTGATCCTGTCGTAGCCTGACCATAAAATATTTTTCCACTAGAAATCAATTTTGTTTTGTCTTTTTTTTGTGTGTGTTTTGAATCTTCCACATTTCTACATATACTATTTTGTATATCCATTCCCACTGAGTCTGTCAAAATAGCACAGTTGTGTTTCAGTGGGATCCATTCAACAGTGTCTGGGTTTACAAAGTATCTACAGTTTTCAGTCTATTACAAGGTATCTACATTTTTCAGTCTAAAGAGTTTTGGTAACCACAGTCACATTTCTTGGATTGCAGCTTTATAATTATTTCTATCTCAGTGAGTTCATGTGTGACCTGATCTGGTACATTTTTTTTTTTTTTTTACATTCATGTAAGCTTTCCCTCAGTGTGAATTTAAACCACCTAGACAAACAAACATTTATTGTTAAAGGTTCAGTCTGCAGTTTCTGTAGAACATCAGCACTTAGAAAAAATTTCAACAAGCAAAGCATTCTGATCCCTCCCCCTCAGAGCCATATATGGCTCTGCCCCCTTGTGGTCTGTTAAAATTCAAATTCAAGCTCTGTTTTTATTGGCTGGTTACAAACTTTGTTTTTATTGGCTGGAAAATGGCGGGTCACTTTTTCTTTTTAGAAATGCTTATTTACCACCTGGAGAAGCAAGGGGACAATATTTTTTTTAAGTTTTTTTCAGAGATTACTTCTCTAACATCAATCTAGTGACAGAGTGAAGAAATATGTTAAAAATTTATTGTTAGAAAAGTTACATATAGCAGCTTTAAGGTTTATTTTTAATGAGCATTTGATGTGCCAGTCAAAGATTGTTTGGAACCAGCTCAATTAGCACATGCAAGATGATGGGCAGGCCCAACCTTTTTAATGCACTCACATTGCCTGTAGCCATGGCAGCTCCTACTGGATCAAGTGACATGTCAATCAAAAGTGTGCTAATGGCGCTGGCACCATTTTGAGATGACTGTACTGGAAATGTTATTTTTAAGAACAGTAACAGATTATTTTGAAGCTAGAGAACAAAACATTTCTCTGAAGTGCATCAGCTGGACCTTCACCTTTGTAAGAAGTGTGTGTGTGTGATTTGAGTCCAGGGGGTGCTGATTGGCATCGGTTGATTAGGATGCTTCATTTGTGAGGTGCCTCCGTTTTGTAATTTTCTTTGATTGTTGTTGACTTTGATTGCACTTGTTGTGAATCACTGACGTTTAACACTTTTATGTCTAACTTAACCAACTTTCACAGAGCAGCTTTGTGAGGCTGCCATAAGATTTTTGTGGCATTACCTCCCCAACCATATCAACATCAAAGGTACTGAGGTGGACACTGTGGACTGCTACAAGTAACTGGGGGTCCACCTAGACCAGGGGTGTTCAGACGTTTTCAGCATGCGAGCTATTTTTGAAATGATCAAGTCAAAGTGATCTACCTACTATAAGGCCCCGTTTACACGAAAACAACCTGTGGAAACATTAGTGATTTTTCAATGTTTATTGGGGGTAATAAACAAAAAATAAGCTGGTTTACATGAAAAATGCTGTAGTTTTCATGTCAGTCGGGTTGCCAGATAAGAAATTATGAACTATAGTACAGTACTGTGGCTTTAAAATTATAGTATTTTGACCTAAACTGTTGTGTTTGCTGAGTAAAGATGTTCTAAGATTCAATTCAATTCAGTTTATTTATATAGCGTCAATTAACAAAAGAAGTAATCTCAGGGCACTGAACAGACAATTATTTTTTTAATGACATGCTGCGATCTACCAGTACCTCAGATATCTACCAGTAGATCGCGATCTACCTAATGAGCACCCCTGACCTAGACAATAAACTGGACTGGACAGCTAACACCAACACCTGCTACAAGAAAGGGCAGGGTCGCCTTTTTCTTCTGATGTGACCCCGGTCCTTTAACGTCTGCAGGGCCGTGCTGCAGATGTTTTGCCACTCTGTGGTCTCCAGCATCTTCTTCTACCCAGCAGGGTGAAGAAAGCTGATGCCAACAGACTCAATAAGCTCGTCAAGACTGCTGGCTCAGTTCTGGGAGTGGACCTGCAGTCTCTGACAGAGGTGTCTGAGCAGAGGATGCTGAGGAAACTGCTCCAGATGCTGAACAACACATCACACCCCCATGCATGGCACACTGGGCTCTGCGCCTTCAGTCGTAGACTGAGACCACCGAGGTGCTCCACAGGAAGTCCTTCCTCCCTGTGGCTATCTAGCTTTTCAACTCCTCCCCCTTTCTGCACAAAGGACAATAAAATCAATCCTGCACTACAATAAACACTTTCATGTTTGCGTCTGCACCTGACCTGCTGTGGACCTTAATTGTAGGTACTTTTATATTTTCTTGTTATTTTTATATTCTGTTATTTTTATATCTTGTGTGATTCCTTGAGTTTGTTCCTTTATATTGAAACTCTGGCATGACAATTTCCTGCGGGATCGATAAAGTACTTATCTTACAGCAAATTTGTTCAGGAACTGAGTTGTGGAAAAATATGTAAAACTGTCTGGTTTTAGTTAAACAATAAGATCTTATTCTCGTTTAAGGTATGCTAGTTAAATTAGAAAGAAATTTGTTACAGCAAGGCACATACATTTACCTTTATAATTATCCAAGCAACACATTTTTATTTTCATCATGTTTAGGTGATAGTATTCCACACAAAAATTGACACATATTCACCAATTTCAGTTTCTAGCATCGAGCAAACCATCTTTTGTAACACTCATTGTGTGAATGTTTATGAAGCATCTATTGAGCATGCATCAGGACATTCACACTATTGTGATCCTTTTTCTTCTCTACGTATTTCAGAGCATTTCTCATCCTGCAGTTTTCAAGCTATTTCAACAAATCATATGGCAAAATGTTCAGCTCTTTCACGATAAGTCTGCTATGATGTTGATATTAGTGTAACACTTTTTCAAATATTTAGCTTTTTCTGACTTTTTTCTTCTCATAAAAAAAATGAATTGAGCTCATTTTACATCCTTAAATCTGTTTACAACCGTTTACTGCTCCTTTTTACATTTTGTTCGGATTCAGCTTCGTTCAGCTTCTTTGTACACATTTAAACATTTTTTCAGCTAATATCAGCTATTTTCCCCAGCTGTTTTGTGCTCCTTTCAGATTCTTTCTGCTAAACATTTTTGTGCTTCTAACTTCTTTCTGCTAATTCCAGCTTGTTATGCTCCTTTCAGCCTTTTTCTGCAAGCTTTTTATAGTACCGGTATTTCAGCTACTATTTAGCTGTCAAATTCAAAGTTATGCTTTTTGAGCTAATTCAACATTTTTTGCACTCATTTTATTTTTCAGCTTAATTCAGCAAGAATGTGCACTCTCCACTTCCTTATGATAATTTCATTTTCTTTCTGCCTTTTAACTACCTTTCAGCTGTTTTTTTTTTTGCTAATTTCAGCCTTTTTGTTGATCATTTCTACTTTTTAATGTTTGTTTCTGCTTCTTTCAGCCTAAATATGTGTGCATAAATTTTCTTTCTGCCAGTATCAGCTGGTTATGCTCCTTTCAGCTTTTTTTCCAGCTAGTTTAAGAGTTTTCTGCTATCAGCTACTGTTTAAGCTAATTCTATGCATTTNTCCACATTGTTTGGCTCATTTCAGCTCTTTCAACTTCCTTCTTGTAGGTTAAGCTTCTTTCTGCCTTTTTTGGCTTCTTTTTAGATGCTATTTTGGCTAATGTACTTTTTTTTTTAGCTGATTTCACATTTTTGTGCTAATTGTGCTTATTTAAACCCATCCATCCATCCATCCTTTAACTTATATCCACTTCTTCCATTTTGAGTCACGGGGGTCGCCATTCCCCATGTCCAGCAATCACAGTGCGAGGGGCAGTGTACACCCTGGACAGGTCTCAAGTCCATCACAGGGACACATGGAGACAAACAACTATTCACTTACCGGTACTCGCATCTAGGGACAATTTAGAGTTACCAATCAGACTAACATGCATGTTTTTGGTCTATGGGAGGAAACTGGAGTACCCGTAGAAACCACATGCATGCACGGAGAGAACATGCAAACTGCACCCAGAAAGGCTCCTGGACCGGGATTTGGGCCGGGGACGTAGTTGCACCACCGTGCCGCTTTTTTAACCCTAATTCAACAAATATGTGTTCTTTTAGCTTTGTGCTGCTCATTTAGGCTTGTTCTTTCATTTCAGCTATTTTTCAGCAAGTTCTTCTGCAATAAGTATTCACACTGCATTTTCGCAGGAAATGCAATATCTCTACTTTTCCATGTTTCAGAATGAAGCGTTTTTGGTGCCCCAGTTGTTTATTTGCACATTTGTTTTTTATCGTTACTATTTCAAATGGGCATCGCTGCTCTGACCAAAGCTGTAAAGATCCAACAATGAGCCCAGAGATGGTCTCATGTGCCGGATCACACATTCATTAAATATCAATTTTCAGCAGAGCAAATTTGGACCATAATCGTGTTACTCGTAGAAAGTTTTCTGCCGAGGATAAACTGAAGTTCAAAGTTTCAGGTGCTTGAAACTGGTGTGCAGATAGAAATTCATACAAATATGTTTATGGAGAACAGATTATGGTGCGGACCACTGAAGTGAAGACGTTTAAGGAGATTGAGGACAACTCTGCTTTCTTCATATCACTTCAGAGTTTTTAATGTGGTGGGGATTTTGAGGGAAAGATTTGATTCAGCATTAGAGTCTAAGGCTCTTTTAGAGGCCGATGTTAGAAATGTTAGATGTTGTACAGTATATGTTTGCTGCATCCAAGCACAGAGTTTCGTCGAGTATAAATCTAGCTTAATAATCCTGTGCCCCTTATGTATTAATTCTGGTTGTGCTTACTGACCTCAAACCGATTTTATGTGGTACACAGCGCTCAAAAAGCTGTCAACATGAACTTGTTTTGCTTAATGCACTTTATTAGTGCGCCTTATCTATGAAAACAGACCCGTTCATTGATATAGCGCCATATAATCCAGTGCGCCTTATAGTCCGATAAATACGGTATATCAAATGGAGTTTGAAATCCAGTATTCCAGATATTGAGTACTGCATTAAGTCCTGAAATTCAGGTCCACACTCAATGTAAACAAAACACTGAACTGAATACAAAGAAAACCTAATGAAGTGAGGAAATATAAGAATATTTGTTGCATGTATTCTGCTCTCTGCTTGACCAACATGTGACTGATCATAGTCTGTGTAGATGGATAAAGAGGCAGATTTAATGTTTGACCTATTTTCAGTCATGTCAGGTGTTTCCAAAGGTAAATAAATGTAAATTTGGTGACATAGTTTGTTTACAATTTTTTTAATCTAAAAGAGCAATAATCATCAAACTGTTGTGGAGAACAAAGAGTGGCTAATTGTTGTTTCCTACTTTTGTTTTTAGTTTAGTCGTCAGGACTTTACAATGACTAAGGTCAAATGTTTTTCAGCTCCTAAAACATTTTATTGACATATTTGCCTTTGCTAATGACATTTTACACTAAAGAATACACAAAGTTATAAATGAATAAATCATAATATGAAAAAATGTCTGGCACTTTAACTTGGAGTGTACATTTAAAACCAACCTAGGTACTGTAGTTATGTAATTTTGTACCATTTTTCTTGAATTTACTAATATTTCTCACAAAATCATACAACCCTTTTGTTAAACTGTTGGTTCCACTAGATCAGGGGTCTGCAAACATTTACCATGCAAAGAGCCATTTCTGCCCCTTCCTTGTGTCCAGAGCTGCAAAACCTGTTACAATTGTCATTATCAACTGGTGGCCAATGGGCCATTTTAAGTTTGTTAGAGGAGGATTTCCTGGTCAGTAGGCGTGAAATTATAAAAATAAAAACATCCAATGATTAACATTTATTGTTATTTTTACATTTTGAGAAAGAAGAAAAGTCTGGATTCCATCCATCATCTTTACTCGCTTCTTCCTTTTCGAGTTGCAGGGGGTCAATGGTGCCCATGTCCAGGTCACAAGTCTATCACAGAAAACTGGATTCTTGTAAAGAAAATAATAGATGGTATTTTGCCATTAAAAAATAAAAAAATAAAATGAACTGTGCAGGCGTGTTAATTTTCTTTCTTTTTTTTTCTGGAGAAATTGAGTACACTTTGAAGAAATAAAGCATACAGTTAAAGGGAAGAACCAAAGAGTTGCATGTGGCTCCAGAGCCGCAGATTGCAGACCCCTGAACTGGATGTACATCTAGGCGCATGGTGGTCTTTAGTGACTTGTTCAAGGATAATTTACCACGTGCAGAGATGGGGATCACATTTCTGACCTTCTGGTTGGAGTACGGCGCCTCCTTCTGCTGCTCAACAAAAACCTCAAACCACTGAAGCACAACTCGAACTAGACCTGAACGTAAATTCAAATTGATTTATAGGAGGGCTAATAAACCACAACGTTCATGTTCTTTAAACACAATGATGAAATATTTATATTATTTTTTTTAACTTAACATTGATTCTCAGACGACATTGTGTAATAAAAGATACTTTACTTATTTTATAAAACAAGCAGCTGAACAGCTGTTTCAGATTATCAATTTATACTTGAAGAATAATTAACTTAGGGGGAGTGGTGGTGCAGAGGTTAGAGAGGGTGGGTACGTGATCAGAAGGTCGCTGGTTCGACTACGGGGACTGACGACATTAAAATGTGGGTGGAAAATTTGACACACCCACAACTACCTCTGCCCTCATTTGCTCTACTCTGAGCCCTTGAGCAAGGCCTTTAACCCCATCTACTCCTCTGGGCACCCTATATGGCAGCTCTCTGCTCCACATGGAGGGTTGTGGTAGCTCGGTGGTCTGTGGTTGCATCAAGAACGGCATCCAGCGTAAAAACAATTGACAAGTCCTTGTACAACTAGTTCACTGTGGCGACCCCTGAAGAGGAGCAGCTGACAGAAGAAACCTATTTTTGAAGAATGTTGCATTTTGTATAGTTTTTTCTGTCCTTTAAAACAAAATGTTTGAATAGCTAATAACAAATTGGTCGAGTGAAAGATAACAATTTCTTAAAGCTAGTGATTTCCCCCAAATTATGCAAACGCTGCTGAATCAGGTGTGGCGTCAGATTTTGAGAACGACATCACGTGGAGCCATGAAAGATTTTGGCTTTCACTGCAAAGCAGGTGCAGAATATTTTATTAGTTTCTATTAAAAAAAACAGAGAAGGTCTGCCACTTCCTGTAGTAACTGTTAGTCATCAGTGTCTGCATACATCTCGGTGGGAATGTTTTTTTTATTTTAGCTGTAATTCTACAGACCTATTTGTGTGTACATCCATCATTTTCCACATTATTATAAACTATTTTATGCTTTTTGAAAATATCACATACAATCACTTAGCATAGTTAGTGAACCATTATTTTGATAAATAAATTATATTTGTGTGAATTATTATGTTCCAGTAAGGAACCAGTGTGCAATATTTAGAGGGTAAATGTTCATAAATAACAAACAGGAATAGATGGATTTTCCTCCAAGGAGAACAAAAGTACTTCTACAGAATTAATAAGTAGGTGAGTGCAGACATGATAGATTTTTTGGGAAATTGAAAATAATGCAAATTATCATCAACGTGACCTGTTTTTCAAACATTTCAATTAAACTAGGATGGGTTTACTATACGTGTATCGCAATCAATAAATCTCTCCTGAGTTTCTATCCTATTTAAATCAAGATGCTCATCAACTCACACTGGCTTGCAATGCAGGGGTTGATGTGAACTCTGATTATTAAGATAAAACAAGTTTGGATAAATATAAGGCAGTTAAAAAACATTCAGTGAATTAAAAACGTATTGGTAATACGATTAAGTTTGCTGCTACGTCAGCAGACACATTAAACTGATCATTTTCTTGTGAAACAT
>JBBPBX010037543.1:17784-30867 GCA_038048925.1 Garcialebias charrua | reverse complement strand
GTGTGTGTGTGTGTGTGTGTGTGTGTGTGCACAAGTGTATATGTGTGCGTGCTGTTTTTGGCGGTGGGAAGTGGGGTAGGATGCATGTGTGTTGTGTGAATCAATGTGTATTTCCCCTCTGGAGCACAAACAACAACCAAAGTCCCTAAAGATTTTCACTGAAGGCTACTCTAAACACTCTTGATACACACACCCTAGCCAAGAACAGCACATACACACATCTCTCTCCTAGATATCAGCTGCTTCCTGCCAGCCACAGCTGTCTGCTTTATGTAACCAGCTCTAGCATTGTATGTCTGACCTGTTTGCCGTCATGTGTGTTCAAGTTCATGTGAGTACATAGGATATCACTGTACATTTGACCTCTAAATTCTACACTTCAGTCCCAAAGAAACACTGCAGCAGTTTCTAAGGGAGGTTGTTATATGTCTTAAGATAAGACAGACAGAGGAGGGAACTTGAGAAAGGAAAGTTGTAGAGAATAGGTGTAGGTTGGATATACTTTTCAGTGCCGTTAAGCCTTCTTCAGATCATACAGCAGTATATATGGTATTACCATCTGCCTAGAAAGGCTTGTGATACTGTATTAATTACATTTAATTTGGAACATTTCAAGTTCAAGTCAACTTTATTGTCATTTCCAATACATTTGTTACATGAGGTTGACCAAAATTATGTACACAGGGTCCCAATTACATCCAAAAATAGCCATGTATAAAGTATTAAAAGAAAGTTCTAAAAAAGCTAAGTCTGGTCCTCTGGACATTCAAAAAAACAAAAAAAACAAAACAAAGCACTTCTTTGCTCTTCTTTGGCCTTGAAGGCCAAAGAAGAGCAAATTTATCAAAAACTAACAACGTGCCTAGATCAGACCACACTTCAGCAAGTGATGGACTGTACAGATCGGGCACGCTTAGCACAGCATGTCAAGTCCAAGACTCGACAACAAAACAAATTTAACTCACTGATAACTCGTCAACACCATAACAATTCCAACAACAACACATTCAGTGTAAGACAACACTCCGATACACATGCCGGGGAGACAGAAAAGTGGGTGAAGAATTTATCTGACAGACAGCTCACCCAGCCGGAGACAGAGATTCTTGCCAGGGGGCTAAACTTTGCAGTGGCACCAAGTAGAATTCCACTGGTGGAGATGATCACAGCCACTGAGTCAGCCATCCGTAACAACAAAATTAAAGACTTTGAAGCAGAACAACTCAGAGTCAAAGTTTCAGCCTGTCTCAGTAATGCTAAACCACCACCTTCCAACATCAGTAGAGAAGAGAGGGATGCACTCACCACGCTTAGCAAGGACAAAAACATCATAATTCTCCCAGCAGACAAAGGAAGGTGCACAGTGATTTTGAACCAGAAAGACTATCATGAGAAAGTTATGTCACTCCTTAGTGACTTAACCACTTATGAACCGCTGAAAAGAGATCCAGGAAGTGGTTACAAGAAGAAGTTGATAGATTGCCTGAAAATTTTGAAGCAGGACAAGGCTATTGACAATATTCTGTACCACAGACTGTACCCAGGGGAGGCCACGCCAAGTCTGTATGGTTTACCCAAAATCCACAAACAAGGTGTACCTTTAAGACCAATTGTTAGCATGATTAACTCTGTCACTTACAATGTTTCCAAATATCTGGCATCTGTACTCATCCCTTTAGTTGGCAGCTCAGAACACCACATACAGAACACCATGGACTTTGTGGATAAGGTGAGGGATGTCATCATGGAGACTGATGAAACAATGGTCTCTTTTGATGTTACATCACTCTTTACGTGCATTCCTGTTGATGAAGCAGTAGAGGTGGTCTGTTTAAGGTTAAAATCAGACACCACTCTGAACAGCAGAACCACGCTTTCCACAGAGCAACTGTGTCAACTCTTGAAACTGTGCCTGCAGTCAACCTACTTCACATATGGGGAGCAATATTATAGGCAGAAACATGGATGTGCTATGGGGTCTCCAGTTTCTCCTATTGTTGCCAACCTGTACATGGAGGAGGTAGAAAAGAGAGCCTTGACATCCTTTACGGGGAGACCACCAAGTCATTGGTTCAGGTATGTTGATGACACCTGGGTTAAAATTAAATCTCAGGAAGTCCAACATTTCACTGATCACATCAACTCTGTGGATAAATATATCAAGTTCACACGAGAAGATGTAAGAAATGGCAGGTTGGCTTTCTTGGACTGTGAGGTCTCAGTTTCTGATAGAGGAAATTTGCAAACTGAGGTGTACCGCAAACCCACCCACACAGACCAGTATTTACAGTTTGACTCCCATCACCCTCTGGAGCACAAGTTAGGAGTCATCAGGACTCTGTACCACAGAGCAGACAGCGTCCCCACTAACTCAGCAGCCAGACAGAAGGAGAAATCACACACAAAACAGGCTCTAGAGAAATGTGGATATCCTAACTGGGCCTTCCTGAAAGCAGAGAAGAAACCCAAACAGGACTCCAGCCAGCCATCAGGTGAAAAGAAGGAACCCAGACCCAGACCAGTGGCCATTCCATATGTTGCAGGGGTTTCAGAGACATTGAGACGTTTATTTTCTAAACACAACGTCCCAGTGGCTTTTAAACCTCAAAATACATTACGGCAAAAACTGGTTCATCCCAAAGATCCAGTCCCCCGGCAAAAACAGAGTAACATTGTGTATGCTGTTCAGTGTCAGGAGGGCTGTGATCAGTCTTATATCGGGGAAACTAAACAGCCACTGGCCAAAAGGATGGCCCAGCACAGAAGATCAACATCATCAGGTCAGGACTCTGCAGTCTACACTCATCTCCAGGCCAGCGGTCACTCTTTCAGGGATGAAGATGTTCACATCCTTGATAGAGAGGAACGATGGTTTGAGAGAGGAGTAAAGGAGGCCATCTTTGTGAAAAGAAACCGCCCATCATTAAACAGGGGTGGAGGCCTCCGAGTTCAACTGTCCCCCTCCTACAATGCTGTGATTGCTGGTATCACTCAGCCCTCTGTGAATAGCAAACAACCATCAGGGTGCTAACGATCCATTGTTAGGCTGATGGTCCTCCTTGATCATGTGAGCAGCTGGTTTCAGGCTGTCATCAGCCAACTGGTTGTGTAACACTGTGAGAGGGTGCTATTTATAAGACTGAGCTGAACCCAGCACCTCAGACTGAGGAAGTCTTTCGGACGAAAGACGAAACGTTTCTACAATTTTTTGCTTTGTTTTGTTTTTTTGTTTTTTTGAATGTCCAGAGGACCAGACTTAGCTTTTTTAGATTTTTCTACCTGGATTATTGAGCATGCATCAGGGTATTAAAAGAAAGAGTAAATAAGGATCTAAGACTGAGATACTCATCCATCACTGGAGTGATCAGGCTTCCTAATGAACACTGATGACTTCTGTATTGTTATTTTAATGTCTTGTGTAGTATGGATGTTTTTTATCTCTACTGACTGTGAAGCTAATTGCCCCCTGGGGATAGTAAACATACTTGAACTTGAAGATATACACTAAGACAGTGTTTTTCAACCTTTTTTGAGCCAAGGCACAGTGTTTTCATTGAAAAAATCCCGAGGTACACCACCAACCAAAATTGTAAACATAGATACACTGTATCCGCCTACATTACCACTACCGGTGTATGAATGTCTGAATGAATGGGTGGATGGCTGGTATTGTAAAGCGCTTTGGGGCTCCTCACAGGGGGCTGGAAAGCGCTATATAAATAAGCTCCATTTACCATTTACATTAAATATATAGTCATTCTTATCAAAGTGTCTTGAATAGGAATGAAATGATCACAAAAATGTATTTTTATCATGTTTTATATTTCTTATTTCAAAGTGCACTTAACATGAAATTGCACTTAACATGCCTTCAAATATACCTGAACAGTGCCACACCAATGTGGTCTTAAAATTAAAGAGGATGAAACTGCACTTAACATGCCTTCAAATACACCTGAACAGTGCCACACCAATGTGGTCTTAAAATTAAAGAGGATGAAACTGCACTTAACATGCCTTCAAATACACCTGAACAGTGCTACCATTCTCTCTACATTTTACTCACTTAGTGTGAAACCTGTGCCTGTTTGGATGAACACAAAGCTGATATTCTGGCACGAATTGAAGAAAGACACACACAAAGCTCTTCCTCAACAGCTTTCAGTCTCTCTCTGCTTTTAGTTTTCATGGCAGTTAGGCTGGAGAAGCTCACTTTGCACAGATATGTTGTGGAAAATGGGAGCAATGTCAAAATAGCTAAAAGTAAATCCAAAAGAGATGTAAGCCTTACTGTACAGTCTCACGTTCACGGTTTCTGCCTTCTTCTGATTTCCACTTGGGCCTTCATCTGGGTCCGTATTTTGTCCAGGGACCAGACCGGATTTAGTATTTTTTCTTTTGAAAAAGTTTTCCATCGCTGTTTGTTTGAGAAGATCCTCGCTGTTGGTTTGTTTTGCTCACTGCTCACGTCACGTTCATGCACCGCTACTTCTCTTGTTTTAATGTGCGACGCTATGCTCTATACTGCCACCTATCGCGCGGTAAGGAAATTACACCAGTTAATAAAAATTTCATAATTTACTAATTTTTCACGGCACACCAGACAATCTCTCGCGGCACACTGCTGTTCCGCGGCACACTGGTTGAAAAACACTGCACTAAGATATACACTAAACAAATGCCAAATGGTATGCTAAAAGATCTGATATACACTAAACATTAATAATGTAAAACAATACGACATAACAACAGGAGCCTGAACATGAGTTTGTGTGAGCAGATAGGTATGTATGAACACAGCTACACAAGATCAGCAACAGCATGAGATCAGCAGCAGCATGAGATAATCTACAGCATGAGATCAGCAGCATGGATAATCAGCAGCTCAAATAAGTAGGGATGGGGTCGATCGGATCCAGTATTAGTATTCAATACAGTACCAGCATAGTTGCAGTATCTGGTATCGGTTTCAACCGGCCGACATTTTCCAATCCAGTTTCAAAGAGTATTTATGTTCAATCACATTCTGTGACTGCTTTAACAGTGTGTGAGTTAAACCCAATGATAACACTTTGGACCTCACAAAAGGAAGAACCTAAACTTTAATAATAATAATAATGTGTTTGTCTGTCATCTGCGTATGTTTCCCATACACAGACGAAATTCGTCTCTGCATTTAACCCAACCACCCCAGGTGGTGCAGTGAGCAGCCAGAGGGCGCTCGGGGAGCTGGGGAATTAGGTGTGCACTCATAGACACCCCAAGGTGTGTAGTGGCCGGGACGCAAACCCGCGTCCTTCGGGTCCCAAGTCAAACGCCCTAACCACTACACCATCTTGGCTCCAATGAACATGAGGCATGTCTTCACCACACACGTTCTTCTTACTCATGGTTCAGTTGGAAAAACTAAAAAAACGCTAAGCATGATGGGAAATACAACACAGCCACTCTCTTAACCAGTAAGGCAGTGGATTTTGTTGTCTTTCCCATAATGCTTAGCCGTATTTTAGCTTTGAAAACTAAAAAAATGCTAAGCATGATGGGAAAGACAACAAAATTCATAGCCTTACTGGTTAAAGTGCGACTAAACCCAAAATTAACTTTTTTTAGCTGATAAACTCCCTAGAATGTGTTTAAAATGTTATCTAGCACTATGGCTGTGTTTATTCTCACATAATTGTGCATATCTGTGTAAATTGGCAATATTTGGCAATATTTGGTCTAAAAATGTGTTTACGGTAGTTCTATGGGTTGAACTGGTGGATTACACCTTAATTTTCTTATTTGTGCAAACGCTCATGTGTGACATGTCTGCTCATGTGTGATGTCACACAGGTGGTTCAAGCAGAGCCAATCCCCTGCAGAGATGAGAAGTGCATACCTTATATGGAAATGCTGCATTTCACTCCTGACAAGCGGTTTTATTTTTCTTTTCATTTTCATTTTTTTAGGCCTTTGGTTTTGGATGGAATGGGTGGAATGGATAAATACATCTACATGTTTATTCTTTGTTGTTGCTTGGTGTATGTTGTTGGCTAGAGGTTTAATTTGTTTTAGGTTGTTGCAGGTGGAGGCGTGAACAAAAGCACAACTCTACCTCCACCCCTCCTTGTCTCTCGACACGCCCATTTTCAGGGAGATTTTGGAAGGAGGAGTTACCGATCCACAGGGTGTGGAGTTGCTCTTTAAAGTCCAACACCCACCATGTTTTCAAATTGCATTGCCATTAATATTTATTAGTTTATTTAAAAATAATACAGGAGCGTTTACTTATATTGTGGAGAAATAACGCTAAATGTGTTATTTCATGATTTATAGCAGATTTTAGCATGCAGCTCCGGGAAAATCTGCCCCTCTCCATATATGGGCATTCACTTGGGCATTCACGTCACCAAAGTGACGCCTTGGAGTTACAGGCGAGCGAGGAAAAGAAAAAGCGAAGCATTTTTAAATATTCCCTAAAGCTGCCTGTGTTGATTAATCCTGCTGTCGCTCACTCATGTCTATCATATTCTGAGCGAGCATCCACTTAGACATACTAGTTTAATTCGTTTGATCGCGACAAATTCATTCATTTCCGCATCGGCTTTTTATTCTCTCCCCCCGTGACCAGAAAGGCAGCCAGCCGCGCAGCTGAGCTCTGCGCGCTGCTCCCCGCGTGCTCCCTGCGTGCTCCCCGCAACAAGGCTGACGAGAGCAAATACATACACTCCAGGGAGCAAATTACACCGGCACGAGGAACTTCAAAGGAACGAGGAACCAGCGGAACGAGGAGCCAGAGACGCGCGCGGCTCGCGGCTCGCTCCTCTGGGCAGAATGAATGAGAGCAACGGTCAGCAGTGGTGTTATAAAATAAATAATAAATAAAATCAGAGCGCTGGTCCATATACACACAAATGCACCAGGAAATATGCAGGAAATATGCAGTTTTAACGCACTCTCTCTCATAAACCTCCATGGAAACTCACTCCTACCTTCTGCCTTCTGGGTGGAGATCGATGTAACAAAAGTCACATGACCCTTCGGGACTCTTCGGCCAGGTTTCCGGATTCATTCGGGAGTGGGTTGTTTTTTTTTTGTTTTTTTAACCCTCGCCTGGTCCAAATGCAAAAATGAAAATAGACCTAATAATTAATTACAGTAATTGTCCAATATGGTGAATTGTTAGTGTCATGGTGGGTGTTGTCCTTTAAGGGAGTGGCTGTGTTGCATTTCCCATCATGCTTGGAGTTTTTTTAGTTTTCAAAACTAAAATACTGCTAAGCATTATGGGAAAGACAACAAAATCAACTGCCTTACTGGTTAAGGGAATGGCTGTGTTGTATTTCCCATCATGCTTAGCGTTTTTTTAGTTTTTCCAACTGAACCATGAGTAAGAAGGGCGTGTGGGGTGAAGACATGCCTCCTGTTAGCTGCTAAAATTTGTGAGGTTCATGTGGTTAGGCTCAGAGAGTCTTCAATGGATGTCTCACAATGTGTTACTATAAATGTTCTCAGTTCAAAATCTTCATTACGCACAGTTGTATACTTGAACGGTTACGGATTGTGTCGGTATCGGTCAATACCCAGTTTTAAAGTATTGGTATCGGATCGGAAGTGAGAAATGTCGATCAGTGCATCCCTACAAGTAAGTCATGTATGGCATTACTGTGATTTTTTTGATTTTTTTCACAGTGATTATTCTGGTTAGGGATTTATGAGTCTAAGTTTCAGGGTAGAAGCTGTTCCTCAGTCTAGTGGTTCAACACTTAATCCTTTGTATCTTTTTGTGTGAGACAAGTGGGGCAAAAAGTGTGTGTGCTGGGTGGGTGGGGTCCTTCATGATGCAGGTGGCCCTCTTCTTGCATCTGCAGGTGTAAATGTATGTGACGGTAAAGAGGCTGACTCCAACAGTCTTCTGCGCAGCCTTCACCACTCTGCAGAGCTTTCCTTTCTGCAGCTGTGCAGTTCCCGTGCCATGCGTTGACCAATCTCTAAACTTTGCATTTTAGCTAAGGTTCTAGAAAAACTGTTATTCACTCAAATCAAAAAGTATCTGGACTCATTTAAACCTCTCCATCAATCTGGTTTCAGGAACCAATACAGCACAATGCCTGCTTCACTGAAAGTTTTTAATGACATTGTTGAAGCATTGGATGCTAAGGATTATTGTGCTACAATTTTCTTAGACCTGTCTAAAGCTTTCGATACTGTGGACCATGACATCTTGTCATAAGCTCTCAGAAATTGGTTTCTCAGAGCATATCATTGGTTGGTTCTCTAATGAACTTTCAGATCGGAGGCAATGTGTTCAACATAATGGTATTTCCTCAAGTTATTTAACAGTTTACAATGGTTTTTATTGGTGTATTGGGATCTGCTAGCTCTTGTAGCATTAGCTTAGCGTGGCTGTTGTTTCTCTTTCTGTTTCCTCTTTTTTTCACTTGCTCCGTGTGTCAGATGTTGAGTTACTCCTGTAAGAATTATGAGGAGGTCAATATTAATACTGACCTCTTTACCTTAATTAATTTACTTATTCAGATTGAATAGTAAATTCACGGATTCTGTTCTTTTTCAGTTTACCCAATATTTCTGTGATCTTTATGATGGATAAATACACAAAGCCATTAAGTGACAAAGACGTTAACTTAGTTTGATATGTCAAAGAGACACTATCATTTATTTAAAATAAATCAACTAAATTAACACCATTACACTTGATTGACATGATTTCACTTTCTTTCAAATTAATACGTCAGCACACTTGAATCATAACAACAGACATAAATACTAGATGTTAAACATATTTAGTCTGTGGCTCTTTAACTTAAAATAGTTTCCAGCTTAGATTGAGAGGGGAAATATTAGGAGGAAAGATTTAAGAAGAATTGGGAGGTTAAGAGAGGAAGTTTATCTTGCATTTATGAAACCAGATGACACTCTTCCGTACGCGTCCAGCTAAGATATCATCACACCTCCAGTAAGCAAACAGCTGCTCCTTTACCTTAAGACGTCCGCCTTGGTTCTGGCAAAGAGCTGTGGTCAGCCTTGGACTGACGAGTCGTCGGTCCCGCAAGTCCAAGCTGGACTCCAGACGTGTTTACCTTGTCGGTGTCGGTGATACTCGCTTTCGTCGGCAGAAGCCGTGACAGTCGTGGTTTCTTGGCTCAAGATAATTTATTCCAGGAAGGAATAACAAAGTTTGAGAGCTCTGCTCCTTAAAAATGGACCCATAACAACATGTTATCAGTCCCAGCTGGATGACGAAGGTCGTTAGCTCTTGACCAAGCGTACCACAGCCCTTTGGGAAGGTTCACATCTCTTTCGAAGCTCCCAGCAAACTCTGAAGCGTTCTCGCACAGTTAGAACTTAAAAAGCAGGAACAAAGAGAGGAGTGAACTTGCCTTATCAGGCCCAAGGTTACAGCCAGAGCAGAGAGAGCTTTGTTTAGGGAAAGGCACAGCGAGCTGGAGCCCTTTCATGAAAAACAAACGGGTTACTGTCCTCTGAGTTTCTAAACAAAACCGTCCGGTCTCTGTGACCCGAGATTGCACCTTTGACACAGCAGTGAAACACAGTTTAACTCTCACAGAATAACACAGCTTAAAAGCACACATCATGAAAATGACAAAAGTTATTCTTTTGATCACATCAGCCTAAAATCAAAGATAGAAATAGTCTCTTATTGGTGACTATGTTATCAGATTATAGCTAAATGAATGATTTTGTAGTAAATGTCTTGCTTTACTGAGAGGTCAGTAAAGGTCATCACTGGACAGTTCAAAAACCTTAATTTGACCCTGGGTAGGTCCACTACATCTCCCCCCTTTTGGAAGCCATCGCCAGTCCTTGGGGATGGGGTCCAACACGAAAGGAAACCTTGAACTGTCTTTGATCTTGAAGTAATCCAGCAAGTGGAAAAGAAAAATCAAAAATTATAATCCCATAAAGTTTTTGAAATTCCATACTGTTCGGAGGTAATCCCATTGCGAAAAGCCTTTAATCCTTTGGAAAACAAAGTCTGTGATCCCTTGGAAAGCAAAGTCTTATAATCCACAGCGGTAATTCCACAACGATTAGTTTTGTTGATTGATCAGCAACAATTGTTTTCATAATCAGCATGTAGAGGGGATCCCTCGATTGACGCAGAGGAGGCGACCCTTGGATGAAGGTTGAAGACCAAGCGTTGGAGCTGCAGGTCCCCACATCGAAGGTTGTTGGCTGGTTGGTTTCCAGTCAGTGCCACTCTGGTTCTATGTGTCATGCAATTATGTGGTTTTTAAGGTGGGCTTATGATTGGGATTTTACATTAAGCCTTACCTATATGCACCTGGTATGTAAGCTATCATGGTTTAGATCAGCTACAATTACCAATTAAGGGGTGGATCAAATCTATAAATTAGGTATAGGGATCTGTACCTATAGAATTTTGGAGGGCTTCTGTAACGAAGGCCTCTAATTCCAAACTATTCCTCCATTCATTACTTAGTTTAGGTTAAACTAAAATAGAAAAATGAAATATAGTTTGATCTAAATGTCTGTTGTCTTTTAGACGCACGACGTAGGATTTGGTATTCCTAATAAATTTTGAAGTCTATGGCGAGACTCATCAAAATGAATAGACAATCTAGAATAGAAACGATCGAATCGGTTCAATTTAGAAATTGTGAGGTCAATGTAGTTTATGGTACCTTGAGTAGCTTTAAACTACATTGACTCTTCGACGATTGAGATTTAACAAAACGAACTGCATGTTGGCATAGTTAAATCCATATCATTCATTAACCAATGTTAATACAAAACCTTTTTGGCTGGGAGTGTTCAGAACCAAACAAAATCTCAACTAATGACAACAGTAATGACTAAACAACAAGGAAACAACGTTTCACTGCTTCGACACACTCTTGTCGTCAGATTCCAAAGTGCAACACACAAGAAAAACAGGTCTCAACTTTATGACCGAGGTCAAATTAAATCTCGTGGATTTAAACGGTTGTTAAGGTTAGTTTTTTGTTGTGGGTTTTAGGCTTAGCGTTTCTAAGTTCAAATTGGACAATGCGACTTATAGGGTGGGAAATATGGTAGTTTAAACCTGATTAGTTTATTTACTAACTTGTGTTTGTACGACCTTATTATCCCATGAAGTCGGTGAGTTGGTGAGATCTTTGTCTTTTGTGGAGTCATTGAACGCCTTGTAAGGTTTGATCTGATTTCGATGTACCCATTTAGCAATTGGCTCTTTACGGCCTTTGCTGATTTTGATCTCGTAGACGACTGAGGACACTTTGTCTGTTATCAGATGAGGTCCAGTCCACCTGGGCATTAGTTTGCGGGCGAGAGTTCCGGTCCCGGACTCTCCTTTCCCGGTTGTTGGGGCGAACGTATAGTACCAGACTCTGTCTCCCACTTGGAGTTCATTGTGAGAGGCCTTCTGGTCATAGTACGCCTTGCGTCCTTCAGCGGACCTTTCCAGGTTTTTCTGGGCGAAAGCAAAAGTGTTTCTGAGGTGTACATTCAAATCTTTCATGTATTGTTGTGTAGTGTAGGCTGTCGCCATGACGGCGTCACCTGGTTGGTACAACAGGTGTAGAGGGAGAGTCATTTGTCGACCGGTCATCATCTCGAAGGGAGAGATGCCAGTTGATGTGTGTGGAGTGGCTCTTATGGCCATGAGGACCAGAGGGAGTTTCACATCCCAGTCCTTGTGATTTGCGGCCACGTATTTCTTCAAAATACTCACCACAGTTCTGTTTGCTCTCTCTACTTGGCCTGAAGCCTGTGGGTGGTAGCCGACATGAAAGTTGGCCTTGACGCCTAGCGTCTTCCACAGTTCTTTCATCACTTCACCTGTGAAGTGTGTACCTTGGTCTGAGTTCACCCTAAGGGGAAGTCCAAACCTTGAGAATATATGATTCATTAACAACATAGCAGTAGTTTGTGCTGTGTCGTTAGGAGCTGGTAGGCATTCTACCCATTTGGTGAATGCACAGGTTACCGTGAGAAAATATTTATTTCCTCTAGAGCTCTTAGTGAGTGGTCCAACCCAGTCGATCTGGAGGTCAGACCATGGGAATGCAATGCCTCTGCTTTGCAGTGGTGCTCTGTGAAGTGGTCTGGTTGGCTGAAACTGGCCACAGACCACGCACCCTTCAATGTAGTCCTTGACATCCTTTTTCATTCCAGGCCAATAGGCAATTTGTTTTAATGCCGTCAGCGTGGCTTTATCTCCTTTGTGTCCTGCGGACGGGAGATCATGGGCATGAACTAACATCACCCCCCTTTGGTCATGGGGAACCACGAACACAGGTGAGGACGTTGGTCCATGAGCGAAAGTTAAGATGCCCTTGATTAGTTTTAGCTGTTTGCGCAGCTGATAGAGGACCTTAAGGTCTGGATCGGAATCCAGGTCGTCTTTAGACGGACTATTTTTGTTCGGATCGGTCAGGTACAGTATCATGGAGTTGATAGCAGGATCCGACTTCTGTAGTTGGATGATGTCTGGGTCAGTCAGTGCAGGTCGTACAGAGACTGCGTTGTCAGCAGGTCTGGCCGCGGCCTGTGCACGTGTGACTGCCATAACCTCAACAGCAGGTTGTGTTGACAGAGTCTTGATCAACCAGGAGGAGTCGAAGGACCATAGAGGACCTTCGTCGGCTCCTTCTTTGGCTAAGGAATCCGCAATGTCATTGTAGTGCTTGTCATCGCCTGGGACTCTAGAATGTCCTGGAACTTTCTTCCAGTAGATCTGTAAGTCGTGTGATGTCACCAAGTGATCACATGCCATGAAAAGCTCTTTGTGTTTGACCACTTTTCTGTCGCTTGTTAGGAAACCGTTCTGTTTCCACACAGCAAGGTGACAAGCGAAACTCAAACGAGCATAGTTAGAGTCAGTGCAGATGACTAGGGTCTTGATGGAGCGTGCTACTACCATCTGGAGAGCTATTAGGATTCCTGCAATCTCAGCGTACTGAGAAGTCTGAGAGCCTAATTTGTAGCTGAAGGTAATCTGTTCTTGGTCTTGGAGGAGGACCCCTCCAACACCTGCCCTACAGATTTTGTCGCGGAGGAATGAAGATCCATCCACGTACAATGTTGTCATATCTT
>JBBPBX010037542.1:12125-26335 GCA_038048925.1 Garcialebias charrua | reverse complement strand
CACCTCTAAATCTTCACAGCTTCTCCAAGTTTGTTTTCATATCTTGGTGCAGCTGCTTGTTGCCAATAAATGTTCTTTATGATTCTTATGATTCTCCCGTTGACATTCAGGTCCAGCACGTATAGTAATCAGATGTTCAAGTTTGATCGTATCGAATGATTTAGTATAGTCAATGAAGCAAAAATACAAATCTTGTTGTACTTCAATGGTTCTTTCTTCCTATTTACCATATTTTCTGCCGTACATGTCACTCAGCCCTATAAGTCGCATCAGTCTATATTTGTCTAATAAAGTGGAAAAATCCATAAATATGTCTCGTAGCTGTATACATTGCAACTAATATGCGTCACTGCTGACGTAATAATTACACCTTGTAACTGTTACGAATTCAAAAG
Source organism: Garcialebias charrua (assembly GCA_038048925.1). Taxonomy (NCBI): domain Eukaryota; kingdom Metazoa; phylum Chordata; class Actinopteri; order Cyprinodontiformes; family Rivulidae; genus Garcialebias; species Garcialebias charrua. The sequence continues at coordinate 25,940 of JBBPBX010037542.1, read as the reverse complement.
GTTGAAGGAAGCTCTGAAACGAATGTGCAAGTTTAAGCAGGTTTATTGTACATAATAAGAATAAACCTTACAGCAACAACAGACCTCTCACCGAGCACAAGTCCACACACACATCTTCAAAGGCAGGGCCACGGTTATAAAAACCCCGGATGTCGTCACCGCCTCCTGGAACCTGGAACCGCCTTGGACTGCTTCGGGACCGCCCTGGAACCACCTACACTACCACGTGACCCTCCTTTCTGTCAACAAACTATCAGCTTCAATGTAAACATCAAATGTTGGGTCTGTTGAATTGTGCAGGCGTGTAACTGTTCCCTAGTGAAAACAAAGCCCGAGAGAAAGACGTTCTGCCTAGTGTCACATTTCACATTATAAGGCAGAATTAAGTGAATACAAATAATGGAACATAATGGGTGTAATGTAATACTGATAGAAATATATTTCAATTCCCCTTTTGACATGACAAACATCATGTCAACAAAATCCTATATGTTCTATGTGAGAATGCAATTAAAAACTGGACACACATTGGAAATCTCTAACATTCCCACCCACAGCAATATTACATCTAAGTTACCCACCCAGAATATAAAAACCCTCATATAAAATAAGCATTAATACTACATGGTAATAACTAATAAAAGTAAAGGTAAGAAAGTACAAACAAAGAAAACAACCAACAACAAAGAACAAGAAGAAACAGAATAAGAACAAAACAAACAAATAAAGAATAAAACAGAACAAACAAATAGAAACAAGACAAAACAAACAAAAACAATGAACAAGAATAAAACAGACAAAAACAAACAAGACAAAAATAGATGCAAAGACGAACAAATAAAAATAAAAACAAGAAAGAACCGAGCGGACTGTCCCTCCTATCAACAAACACGCCTCTACAGGGTATATGCAGGAATAATGAAGTTAAATTCAATACCTTTAAAAAGGCGTTCAATAAAAAACAACTGGACTTTAATTTGACTTTATAAATTCAATACTTTCTCAAAAACCCTTAAATTTCCCAAAATTTGATTTATCAACTCTTAACAACTTCAAAACATTGCATATACTCTGCTCCAGTGTGTGCATTTCTGGTATGTGTTAACCTTAGCAAAGAACTGGTGTCAGGCCTCTTCATCTTCTTCATCATAGACACCTGTGAGGGGAAAAGCCCTACACTACTCTGTTAACTAATCCGATATCTGAGAAAAGCTCAACTACTCTTATTCAGAGATGTCTGTGATAAGGGCTAAGACCACATTCAGAAAATTAACACTTAATCTATGATTAATCTGATCCGAACAGAAAACACAAAAATCCTTCCATAACCTGTCAAACTCAATTATCTTATTCACATCCATTTCCTATATATATATATATATATATATATATATATATATATATATATATATATATATATATATATATATATATATATATATATATATATATATATATATATATATATATATATTATTCTCTGTACCAGAATGTTCTACCACAAACATTTCCTATCAGTAAAATTCACCGCTAGGCTACTCTGATACTTCTTAACAAAGGTGCAGCTAAAATGTATCCTCTAAAACATTTCTAATTATCGTTCAAATCTAAGAATCAAAATTGATAAAACTAAATTATATCTATAGAAAAGTAGTGAAAACCCTGTACACCTTTCTCAAAAATCTATCAATACACAAAAATCTATCAACACACAACTATTGTACTGTACATTCACCAGGCACAAACACATATATAGTCACATTAATCTGTCTGTAACATTCACATTCTGTCTGACTCATTCATCTCAACAACCTTCAATCCTTCTGGACCTCCTGGATCAAACTCACAGTCATTCTTCACAGGTGTAAGAATAACCATATGTAACTTCAACATAGAAAATCTTGGCATATATTAGTGATTAGTTGGTTAGTTTGTTAGTTAATGTGATTAGTTCTGCTCTGCTGCATGTTCCACCTGTTAACCTGTAAGATAAAAAAAATGGTGCAGGGAAATAGATCTTCCCTTCATTGTTTACACTGCAACATTAAGCATTCATTCAACATTAATTAATCTGCTGAAAAGGGGAGGAATGTAAACCCAGTTATGGTAAGGTTCCTCTGCTTGTCCATCACAGCTGTGGAAACATGTGATTGTAAAGTGCATTTCCCCTTTTCAGATATAAATTATTCACAATCTTATTTTTCGTGTTCCTTCACGATCATCAGAAGTCCAGATTTGACCTGTAAATGAAAAAATAAGAAAAAGTCAGCACTAAATCTATATAAATTACCCCAAACGTTCAGATCAAGAGGTGGGTTCAACAGAATCTTGTTGAGCAACTACTATCCAACAACCTGTTTTTAGGCACTTATTAAAATGATCTTTTATAACTTTATTAAATGTATAATTGTTTCCAGCTCTCATCACTGTATGAAGAGTTAAAACGTTGATCTAATTAGTTATTTGAAATGGTGTGTTTAACTATGTTCCTTATTTGTCATCCCCTTTTGAAACAGGAGGCAATCAAAAAACATCCTGTTACAAAGAAAATAATGGAATGCTCATAACACAAACGTCATCTGTACTGCAGGTGGAAATACTACCAGAAAGAAAAAATAAAAACTCAAAACATCCGAACCCAACTACTTAGCATCAGACTCACTACTTCCACCATAAGACACATCACCCCATTTGACACATGTTACACCACCACTACATCCTATGGCAACTCCTCCTTCAACACAACCTCTACTCCATCTCTCCCGCTATCCACACCATGGTAAGAGAGTTTGAATCCTGCTCCAAAACTGTGAGCCTTGCTGCCCTTCCACTCGGTCTCTAGGACAAAAAAAAAACATTTACCTTCCTTCTCTGCATCATGTCAGTGAACTCTTTACCTATGCCTGTCAAAAAGGTGAGGAAAAAAAAAGAAAAACACCCATCCAAAAAGGAACGTAACAGGTGCCCATACCGAACAATCGTACTGTGAGTATGTGAAGGATGAAACAAAAACATGTGTGGCCATGCAGGTCACGTGTCAGTGAGATCTGTACATGTATGTATGAGTAATGAGTGTGCGTGAGGTTTTACCATAGCAAAGATAGTACTGATCATGAAAAACTGTAGTAATTGAATCACCACCTGAAGATCACATGGTCAGCTGACACATCAGCCAGGCTGCTATGTTTGGTAGTGACGTTTCCCAGCTTGACTATCACTTGTCATGAGTTCTCGTGAAGAGTTCAGCAGTGGGTGCAGACCACAGTTCATAGACTTGAGTTGAAACTGGTGCAAAAATGTAAAACTCCATGTAATAGTTCAGGTATGAGTCATGACAGCTTGCGGCTTTAGCTGAACATGATGCATTTCGGCAGTCCAGTGCAGGCGTTGTCAGCTTGCAGCACAGCTGAACACAACGCAATTCGGCAGTTCAGTGCAGTCCAGTGCAGGTGCCAACAGGAGTTGTCAGCAAAACCTAGCTTCAATGACAGCACAACATGTGATCTATCCAAGGAAGGTGTCCAAAACCAGAGAGTCATGATGTAACTAATCCATGCCATGGTTGAGGGAACCTAAGCACGTGTGTACTGCGCAATGCGAATGTTGTAGGGTGAGGAACAAAACTGTAAACTGAGAGCTGCATATCTGTGTATAAGTGAAATCCACTACCAAGTAACTGCTAACCAAACGTCGTCATGGAACACCTGCAGCATTCACTGATTATATGCCAAGCTGAAACCTCAGAAAACACCTAAATAAAGTCACCTCCTGCAGTATAAGTCATGAACACACCAGCACATCTGCCAGCAACGAGAAGACTCCCTTCCGGCAGGTCAAGTGCCAGTCCTCCAAAGCATCAAAGCATATGAAGAAGAAAAGAAATAGACCTAAAAAAAAACAAATAAATAAAATAAAAATAAACCACCAAAGTACTCCAAACCACTATTACACAGGCCTTGTTCATATGTCATTAAACATGACCTGCACCCCACCAGGCTGAATTGATGAGAACTGGAAACGTAACAATTAATGGCGTGAAATTAACCCTGCATGTAATCCTTTAGGCAATGCAAAAAGCTACCTGCAGCAGGTAAGATAGCATTTGCCAACATGTTCATGTGAACCTCACCTATAAAAATCAGAAATGTGCCTTTAACACTGAGAGTGAAAAGCACATATCAGCAAAAAATATATAGGCACAAAACCCCTTGCGTAACTTCATTAATAAAGTGTAGGACGACACCTGAGAGTCTATCTAATCCATAGCGCCCAGAACAGTTGTGGGATAGTCCCTCGTCCAGCAAGTTGCCCAAGAAGAAATAAACAGATAACGTTTAGGTTTCAAACTAACTACTGTACTCTGGAGTTTTCTCAAAAGCAGCACTGAAGTAACTACACTAATAAACAGTAACTCTTACAGTCCCATCCTGAGCTGATTAAGTTGTAAAACTCCCCGTTATCAGCCGAAACCCTGAGCCGGACCCTTTAGCAGGTCCAGAACCAGAACCAGGTGACAACTCACTCAGATTTATGGATGAAAGAGGCAATTGTGCCCGTGCAGGCAGATTCACAGGCGCGTATGGGGGAGGACGAGTAAGGGGAAGCAGTTGAGCTTCAAGGAGTGTCTCCGTTCCTGGTACGAGAGCAGCACCAGCTTTAGGGCCCTGTGGTGTCCAGCACCAAAGCCTTATCTGCAGACGGCCATAAATCTGATTGTGAGCCAACAACTTCTATCTGTGAAACTCCTTGTGCATGCTCCTCAGAGCAGGTTTCTGTCTCCCTGGCTTTTACACTCACAAATGCAATAAATGAGAATAAAAATAAAAAATCTGTCCCTGTTGCCTTGTTCGCGTGTATACAGCACCTTCCGGTGTACAGGTCGCATGCCTCAAAGAAAAAATGGGAGCGACCTATACAGTGGAAAATACGGTAATGACTTTAACTGGGAAGGGGAGGAAAAATGTGACTCTGACAGTGATCACAGGTCCCGGTTGTGAACTTAATCACATGCACGGCAACCTGTGACCCCGGAGCGCCCGGAGCACTCTTTACGGCGAGGCCGTGTGCTGGATGAAAGCCTTTGTGAGCTCTACGGCGAGCAAAGTCCCGGAGTTCACGACCGGCCTCAGCCCCACAGCCCCCCGGAGTCCAAAAGATAAGTGTCTCCCAGCCGACAGGCCGGAGCTCATAGAAGGGGGATGTGGGGGAAGGGCAAACTTAAGGCACTCGTAAATTTTCCCTGCGCGTGTGTGGAACTTATGTGCTTTTCACTTTACTTACATGTACAAGAACCGCAAAAAAATGCACATTCAAATGAAATACCAACAGTAGTTCACGTTTTTTACTTTTAGCTGCTAACACAATAAACCATTGGCCCACCCGGAGACAAACAGCCCTCAGTCAACAAATAATTTAGTGTGTCCAAACGCAGACGTTTTGTGTAAGAGGAGTTCTGCTCACCTACTCTGTGAAGCACCGGTTGTTGACTGCGCGCGTGCTCGTCCCTCTCGGTGGGGGGAAACCCTCCAAATCGTCTCCCTTCACAACCTCCCACGTCGACGGTCACCAAATTGTTACGAATTCAAAAGGTTGAAGGAAGCTCTGAAACGAATGTGCAAGTTTATGCAGGTTTATTGTACATAATAAGAATAAACCTTACAGCAACAACAGACCTCTCACCGAGCACAAGTCCACACACACATCTTCAAAGGCAGGGCCACGGTTATAAAAACCCCGGATGTCGTCACCGCCTCCTGGAACCTGGAACCGCCTTGGACTGCTTCGGGACCGCCCTGGAACCACCTACACTACCACGTGACCCTCCTTTCTGTCAACAAACTATCAGCTTCAATGTAAACATCAAATGTTGGGTCTGTTGAATTGTGCAGGCGTGTAACTGTTCCCTAGTGAAAACAAAGCCCGAGAGAAAGACGTTCTGCCTAGTGTCACATTTCACATTATAAGGCAGAATTAAGTGAATACAAATAATGGAACATAATGGGTGTAATGTAATACTGATAGAAATATATTTCACAAGGTAAGACTATTTTTTTTCCTTCTTTCTTTAGATTATTTATTCATTCCAGATTAAAAAAACTTTATGCTTTATTTCTTGTTGTATTGTAAATAGTTTTCTTGTGTTTTTTAAATCTGGAATGAATTAAAAGAAGAAAAAAAAATGTTGTCCCATGTGGGAATTGAACTCATAAGGTTTGGAACAACAAGCCAACGCTCATCTCACTGAGCTATCGGAGCTCTATGGCTGCAACAGGAGAAGGTCAAGGTAAAGTCTACGTTACCGAGACAGATTAAACTTAAATTAATTCATAATTTAAGTTGGTTTTAGTTTGAGATCTTCATATTAATATTGTAGTGTTAGAAAACGGCATTGATAACAAATTGATTTTAATTTAAATATTTTAATCCGTTAGTCATTATTACATTTAAAATTATAATTCTAATTCAAACAGAATAACCTATTGTCAAAAATAATTATGGTGCGTGATTTCTTTGGACTCAAAATATTTTCTGAATAACGAAATATAAAGTTATTAGTGAAGAAAATCCGTCTGGATAACAGCAGACTGACTGCTCGTAAAATATACGACAGGTCTGGACCACTCGTAAATTTTGTTCGTATCTGAAAAAAATCTTAGGATACGAAAACATTGTTGAATGCCACAAATGCTCCTAAATCACTCGTACGCACAATTTAAGAACAAATCTGTGCGTACGAACTGTTCTTGCATGAGGCCCATTGTTATTCTGAGCACTACATAACTGATAAAATATTATAATCTACCAAATCATGGAACTTCAATAATTTCAGATGATAAAATAAAGTGCTTGATGGATGACAGTAATGCTTTTTGGTGATAATTCTTACAGCTCTTTTCTGTAAAACAAAAATAGGCTTTGTTAATTGTTTTACATGCTTTCCTCCAAACATTAATACAATAGATTAAGTGTGGAACAATGATTGTGTTATACAACAAATACAGAGCTTTATCATTTATTAAGTCTCTGACTTTGTACAGTACTGCAATAGATTTAGCTATTTTTATTCTTACAGAATTTATGTGTTGTTTCCATGTCAGTTTGTCATCAATGATAACACTCAAAAACTTCACCTCACTCACTCTACGAATCTCAACACCCTCAATTTTGAGTGGAACATCAACCGTTTTCTTTTTATTACTGAATATCATGTAATTAGTTTTATCTAGATTTAATGATAATTTATTAAGTTTAAACCAAGTTTGTATTTTGACAAATTCTGTCTTTATCAACTCCAACATCTGTTCTATATCTTTACCCAAACAAAAAAATGTGGTATCATCTGCAAAAAGGACACATTTAAGGAGTCCTGACACATTTACTAAGTCATTCACATGTAAAATAAATAGCTTTTGTCCAAGTACAGAGCCTTGAGGAACTCCATATGTGATATTGCAGAGGTCAGATCTTACACCATTTATTTGTACAAACTGTTTCCTATCTTTCAAATAGCTAGATACCCACTGTAATGCTGGTCCTCTAATACCATATTTATTCAGTTTTTTAAGGAGAATAGTGTGGTCAATAGTATCAAATGCTTTTTTAAACAAACAAAAATACTGACACAATATTGTTTTTGATCGACAGCAGTAGGTATTTGTTCTATTAATTCCATGAGAGCCATTGATGTACTTTGTAGAGCCTTTTGCTCTAAACCTATACTGACTGCTGCTTAGAATATTTTGTTTGGCAATAAATTGATCTAGTCAAGTCACATATAATTTTTCTAGAATTGTTGAGAACTGTGGTAGCAAGGATATTGGTCTATAATTGTTGAACACACATTTATCACAATTTTTAAAAAGAGGAACTACCACTACTACCACTACAGAAACTACTACTTTCATATTATCTCGAAATTTTCCTGTTGAAAATGCTAAATTACATACTGTATATATGTAAACGGCTGAATAACATGACTCATTATGTCCTTTACAAACATAATTTCCATGTCCGCCCAGTCTTTTGATCTCTTGTCTGTAATTTTTTTTACTACGTAAATTATTTCTTCTTTGTCAGTTCCATTAAGAAAAATACTGTTTGCACAGCTTATGACTGAATGGCTCACATTATTATTTACTTTTGGTATTTTAGCTGCAAGACTTGATCCAACTTTCACAAAATAATGATTAAATCATTTACAATTTCATTCTCGTCATGGATTTCATCATTGTCTTTTACAAAATACTGTATTGTGAAATACCCGTTTTTACCTTATGATTTTTCAGAAAACTATTCATTACTCGCCATGTTGCCTTCATATCACCATTACTTTTATTTAATAAATCACTATATTTCTTCTTATGTTTCCTTATAATCCCTACTAATTTTTTACACTTCTTATATTTCTTTTCTGCGTCTTGTGTTCTCAATTTCAAGAAACGTGAATACAAATAATTATTTTTTACAAGCATTTCTCAAATATGTACAAGTTATAAATGTATAAGTATCAGGTTTGGTTTTAACGTTGACCCCAAATAGCAGACCAAGGAAGTAAGGACACAAAGCAGGATAAAAAGGTAAGTGATGCTTATTTACAGTGCAGATAAAAAGTACTCAAGCAGCTGCAAAGGAAGGGGAGAGAGTTGGTGAGTATATATCCATAGGTAATATGATGGTTTTGAATCTTGAGTTGAAGAATTGAAATTCTTACTTTGTTTTGCAGGAGGTGTTCTAGGGGAGAGTTGAAGGAGGGATTCCTGGGGTTGCAGCAAGTGGAGTGAGAGGATCCCGTTGGAGAGAGGAGCAGGTTGAGACTAGATGGTGCAGATGAAGAAGGAGGCAATAAAACATCTAATAATCCACAGAGGTTGGGGCCCATGGATGAAGAAGGTCTTGGAGAAGACCAGAGGAGTCAGGCCGTGGAAGGTCAGAATGGAAGATGTCCCAGCACTGAAGAAGTGTTTGACAGCTGCTTAAATAGGTGAGTCAGCAGTCCTCCTCAGAGTGGCAGCAGGTGTGGTGAGTTGAGTGATTGGCTGTGGAATGAAGAGTGACAAACAGACAGAAAAAACAGGAATCCCACAGTGCCCCCTCCCTCAAGGATCGTCTCTAAGTCTCTTTTCAGGGTAAGCCTTGAAAAATAGAGGTGATGAGTCCTGGGTCCAGGATGCGATACCTAGGGATCTAGGAACGTTTAGGACCGTAACCCTCCCAATCTACTAGATACTGAACCAGAAGGATGCTTTGGTCAGGTGGAGAATGCACCAGATGCTGGGTGACAGGAGAACCGGGCAGTGTGGAGCCAGTCCAGAACTCTGCTCACCATGGAGATGGGAACAAACAACCTCCCAGGGTCCGTACCCAAGCTAAGGTCAGGTTTGGTTCTTTGAGCCTCCAAAATGTCTCTTGATTGGCCAAGTCACAGCGTCCACCTTGCAATAAGACGGGAGGATGTCTTCTGGAGACTCGGGACCCTCAACTGAGGAAAATTGTCGAGAAAGGGTGTCTGGCTTGACATTGCGAGACCCTGGAATATAGGTAGTCGAGAAATTGAATCGAGCAAAAAACAATGACGTTGAGTCTCTTTGCTCCTTGTAGATAGGCCAGGTTTTTGTGGTCTGTCCAAATGATGAAGGGAAGTTCCAATCCCTCCAACCAGTGTGTCCATTCCTCTAAGGCTAGCTTAATGGCCAACAGTTCATGGTCACCCACATCGTAGTTGGCCTTAGCTGGAGATAGGTGACAGGAGAAGAAGGCACACGGGTGGAGTTTTCCGCCGTCGGACAACCTTTGTGAAAGGACCGCCCCGACTCCAGCGTCAGAAGCATCAACCTCCACGATAAATTGCTTTGAAACATCTGGATGAGATAAGATAGGAGCTGTGGAAAAAAGATGTTTCAGGGTAGAAAAGGCAGTTTCAGCTTCATTAGTCCAGGCAAACTTTATACGGGTAGAGGTGAGTTGTGTGAGAGGGATGGCCACTTTGCTATAGTCCTTGATAAAGCACCTGTAAAAGTTGGCAAACCCCAGGAATCGCTGTAGCTGTTTCCTATTTGTGGACGTAGGCCAATCCACCAAAGCTGTAGTCTTGTCTGGGTCAGACCTCACCTGTCCTCTCTCAAAAATAAAATCCAAGAAGGTGACAGAAGATTTGTGGAACTCACATTTTTCGGCCTTAATGAACAGTTGATTTTCCAATAATCGTTGGACCGTTTTCACGTGTCGAGTGTGTTGTGTCTCATCTTTAGAGTAGATCAAGATGTCATCTAGGTATACAAAAACAAAGACCTGAAGAAAATCTTGTAGGCTGTCGTTAACCAGAGCTTGGAAAACTGCTGGGGCATCAGTCAACCCAAAGGGCATGACCAGGTATTCGAAATGTCCAAGAGGTGTTTTAAAGGCAGTTTTCCATTTGTCCCCTTTGCAAATACGGACCAGATGATAAGCATTGCGAAGGTCAAGCTTTGTGAAGACAGTGGCACCTTGTAGCTGTTCATAAACAGAGTCAGAGGAAGTGGATATTTATTTTTGATGGTGATCTGATTTAGACCCCGATAGTCAATACATGGACGAAGGGATTTGTCTTTTTTTGAGACGAAGAAAAAAACCTGCCCCAAGTGGAGACGTAGATTGATGGATAATTCTATATTTAAGAGAATCTTCAATATACTCTTTCATGGTCACCTTCTCATGGCCTGATATGTTGTATAATCTACTAGCAAGTAGAGGAGGTTCAGCAAGTAAATCAATTGCACTGTCATAAAGTCTGTGACGAGGTCAAGATAATGCTTGCTGTTTGCTAAAAATCGGTGCCAGTGAATGGTATGTGGTGGGGATGTTGGTTAGGTTGATTTTTTCCTTTACCAATGGGGGAGGTGAACTGGGAGAGATGGCTGAATGGAAACATTTTAATGAACACTCCTTCCCCCATTTTTCAATTCTGTTCTCTGTCCAGTTAATATGTGTATTGTGAGTTTTTAACCAGGGGTATCCTAGTATGAGTTGTGAAGTGGGAGAGTCAAATACAAAAAAACTCACCCGACTCTCTGTGATTTCCTAAGACCACAAATTTAATCTTTAATGTTTTTAAAGTGATTGATGAGATGTTTTGTCCTGTGATGGCGGTGACAGAAATGGATGAGTCCGAACTGGTTGTGGGAATCTGCAGTTTGTCCACTAGACAAGAGATCTCTCTGCTGATGAGGCTCCTCAGTGTGGCAGCAGGTGTGGTGAGTTGAGTGATTGGCTGTGGAATGAAGAGTGACAAACAGACAAAAAAAACAGGAATCCCACCATAAGTTATTAATACATGTGTTTGTGTGTGTGTGTATATTGTAGTGATACAACCTTGACCTTGGAAACACTTCTCTGATCGCTCTCAGTAATGAACTTTTTGGGAGATATTCCTGAAGGGACAATAATACTTTTATTACTTTTAATTTGAATCAAACATTACAAATTAAGTCACCCAGAGACTTCTTTTAATTTTTGTTAATTCAAATGTCATCAAATGAATAACCTTGTGTTACTTGTAAAAGCATTATTGAATCCAATGTTTGATAGTCAAAGACTGTTTAATTCAAACTGCTAATTCAAGTTGGAAATCCAATGTTATTTCAAAATGTTGATCATTATTCACAGTTCTTCTCAAACCTGCAGTGAAGATTCAGTGACACTGTTTATCTCATTTTAGTTTGAGCTCAGGACAATCTCCACACCCAGAGACTTTTTGTTTTTGTCCTATTTAATAATCAATATGAATAAGATCTGTTTTTGCTATTATCATTAATAAGTTTCCATATGTGATGTTCTGATGACGTTTTGTTTTAATCAAACCAACAGGTCAACAGTGTTTTGCTTAAAGTGTTAAGGCAAATGAATCAGTTTTTATCATAAAATGCTGACATCTGAAACTAACACTTCATCCTTCTGACAAACTAATCTCCTGACCCCCTTTGAACGTGTTGATGTTATCCTCACATCCTCTTCTGATGCCATTCGGCCAATCAGAAAACAATACGTTTTCTGGGTCAAGTCTCAGTTAAAAGCTTCACTTCCTATCTTCTCTCATCAGTTGATGGGAGGAAGTTGACATGAAATGACTTTCTCTTTAAACTGGGGAACTTGGACCAAGCATCAAAGGTCCAGTTCAACAGCCAAATTAATAGCAAGACTGCTGTAAACTCACCTGAACTCTAAGTTATGTCTGAATGAGATTGCTTTGAGGAATCCTTTATTCTGAAAAATCAACCAGACTGGGCTAAAGGCGGACGTGAGAAGTTGCAAAGGTAAACTGACTGACCTCATCGGACTTCAAGGACCCAACCGTTCTTTGCAGACCGTCAAAGGTAAAGTCGCTGATTGTTTACACACCAGATATACGTCCAGCTGGAGTACGCACGGAGAACGTGTCATGTTTCTGGTTATAAACATTCAAGATAGTTCACCCCCTCTTGTCCACCTTTCCTCCTTCTCATGCTAAAAACTTCCCTTTAAATTTTATATCTATTGCCAGCAACAAACTGTTAAGAGTGCCTGCAGAAATAAGTAAATGTCACCTTTTACTTGTCTGTTGTCAGAATTTAAATCTGTCGATAGTTAAGATATAAGAAATTGATCAAGAACCAATTCTCATGAAATGTTTATGTAATTTAAAGGTTCACTATGTAATTTCTGTAGAATGCTAGGACTTAGAAAATTTCATCAGGTAAAAGCATTCTGCTCCCTCCAGCCATAGTCCGTTCTCTGTTGAACTTGAGATCTGCAGCTCCACCCCTTGCTGTGTGTCCGCTCGGAGCGCTTTAATATTCTGTGATTGTATGTTAATAAAACGTTTAAAAATATATAATAAAACCATGGAGAACTTGTCCAACAACACAAAAACCAGCAGAAATCAGCAGAGGTTCTCGTAGCAAAGTTGGACATGATTTAATTCGCTCGTGACTTCGTCGTTTCTGCCAGTGCAGGAATGGAATTTCTGGAATGCTCCACCTCCTCTGCATGTCCTGTCTGCGCTGCGAAGTTCTGTGATTATATGTTAATAAAACGTTCTAAAAAATATAATAAAACCATGAATCACTGGTCCTACAACATAAAAACCAGCAGAAATCAGCAGAGCTTCACGAAGCAACGTTGGACATGATTTAATTCGCTCGTGACTTCCTCATTCCTGTGAGTGAAGGATGAAGCGATCACTAGACTTTTGGCAAAAAAACAAAATAAAAGTCCAGCTCTGGGATGAAGAAGGGATATTTAATACATTTGTGTCTCATACAAATCAGTCCTGCATCGCTTTGCAATCCTTTGAATGAGAATGTGCGCGGCGCTGAGGCTGGGACAAGTGGGGGCATGGGTTGGGGCGTGACAAACCTCTCTGTTTTTATTGGCTGGTCATTGTCCGGGTTACTCTGTGTTTTTAGTGTTTTTATAAATGCTTCTAGAGAAGCAAGGGGACTATAGTTTTTTCAGAGATTACTTTGTTTAACATCAGTCTGTCAGTAGATAGTGACAGAGTGAAGAAATGTGTTAAAAATATATTGTTTGAAAAGTTACAGACTACATTACAAAGTTACATAGTTCAACTTTAACGATTCTGTCATTAAATGGTTCATCTCCTGGTGAACCAACATAAAAACGTTTTCTGTCAAGTTACATCTCGCCTGGTCACACAAGTTCATGTTTAAATCCTGAAAAAAGAGAACTCGTTTAATATTGATGATAAGTTGTGTCAGATAAAAATCTACTCAATCTTTCATCTGGAATATTGTACAGTCAGTAAAACTGACCAGTATACATACTCTACAATATATATATATA
>JBBPBX010037542.1:0-11504 GCA_038048925.1 Garcialebias charrua | reverse complement strand
ATATATATACAATAATATAATATATATATAATAATATAATATAATAAAAATATAAGCGTAATTAAACACTTACGGGTCCACCATTAATGTAGTAATGTTGGACTATTGGTCAGTTTGCTGACCAATACAATATTCCAGAAGAAGTTGGAGCAGACTTGATCTGACCCAAATTCATTTGTGAGTTCACCCTTTTTCCAGTATTAAATTGCTTTGACTGTGACTAGACAAAATGTAATTCCACGAGAGACTTCAACTTATGTTGGTCCACCAGAAAAGAGATTTTTTTTTGAAACAATCATAAAAGTACATTAAACATTTGTATCGATATTAGCTCTGATTTACTAACTACTTTGACAAGAATTCAAATTAACAAACAGACAAGTTAGGTTTAACTTTCCTGTTGGCACATTTACTTAACAGATTAATGGCTTAAGAAAAATAAGAATAAGGAGGAAGAAAATAGGATTAAATGAAAGCTGAGTTTAAAGGAAGTTAATTATTTTGAAATGATAGGGTGACACTTTCCCATCACGAGTTCAGCTGGACTTTTCACACGTTCAGAACACAATCAACGCCTCGTTACCTGTTGACGAACGTCTCTGGAGATAAGAGTTAAGTTTTGTGGACACTAACGGACTGTGTTGTCCAGTTCACGTCCAAATGACTTCCGCGCATGTGTGCTAATTCAGACGAGCAAAAGAGCGCTTCTCCCGGCAGGAACAGAGCCAGCTCCTGACTGAGCTTTCAAAATAAAACTCCTAGAAAACTAATTCTTTCAGAAATGAGTGAATGAGGCACAGTAAGGCTTTACTGTAACTCTGGCTGAGAACGTAGGTCTAATTGACATTTGACCAGGACATTCACCAGCTTCCAGAGAAAACCAAGTTGTTTAGTTACACTGCACTAAAACCATAGATATACGGAAGGATCTGTGTTCGGATATTCCCGGAAATGGCCCGCAATGATCCTTAAAAAATCCCAAAATCTGGATACTTGTCTTCGGCAGATCCAAAATAAATGTGGCTGTTATTCGTCAAGGGTCTGCCAAAGATAAGTATCCGGATCTTGGGATTTTGGGATCTTTTAAGGATCATTGCGGTCCATTTCCGGGAATATCCGGAAATATAAGTGTAAGTATATGTGAAGGATACGGAGATATACGACATCAGATCCTTCCGTATATCTATGGTTTTAGTGCAGTGTTAGTTCTCTCCAACGCACTAAAGTCAAAATGGAAGTAAGACTTTATATGGAGGGTGGAGTCTGCCCACCTCCTGAATGGCTACTGGCTGGTTTAACAAAATAAAATAATGAGTTTCAGCTCCCATAGTCGTACGATCTCTGAAGGACAGTAGGAAAACTTGTTTATAGAATCGGCCAGATGGCCGCTTGTTGGTACAGAGAATATTATGGCTAGCTTGACAGACAACACAAAAGGAAGTTGCAAGTTAAAAGTTTATCCTGAACTGTGCCATAATATTAAAGCCTGCTTGTTCTGCAGAAATAAACCAGCAGAAGGGTCAACTCATGCAAGTAACAGATCATCATTAAATGACAAAAGTATACTGTTGATCAATTCTGAATTAACATACATTAAAAGAAAGTTCTTTCTGATTGATTGGTGTCCATTAATTCAAACTAATTGTAACAAAATAGTGTCCACTTGTCTTCTTCAGAGCTCAAGAAAAATGTAACACTCAGAGTCTCAGAGAGATGTGAAGAGGTTTAAATCCCATAACGGACATGAGAGTGCTGTATTGCTACAGTCCCCCTTTTTGGAAGTCATCGCCTGTCCTTGGAGATGAGTTCCAACATGAAAGGATACCACCAAATGTCTCTGACCTCTATGTAATCCAGCAAGTGGAGGAAAAAAATAAAAAATCAAAATCAAAATTATACTCCCATAATGTTTTTGGAAATTCCATACTGTTCGTAAGTAATCCCATTGCGGTAAGCTTTCAATCCTTTGGAAAACATAGTCTGTTAACCCATGGAAAACTGAGTCTGTGATCCCTTGGAAACAAAGTCTTATAATCCACAGCGGTAATTCCACAACGATTGAGGTTATTGATTTCATCAGTAAGAATGGATTTTAATCAGCATGTAGAGGGGATCCCTCGATTGACGCAGAGGAGGCGGCCCTTGGATGAAGGTTGAAGACCAACGTTGGAGCAGAAGGTCCCCACATCGAAGGTTGCAGGTTGGATGGCTTCTAGTCGGTGCCACCCTGGTTCAATGTGTCATGCAATTATGTGGTTTTAGGTGGGCTTATTATTGGGATTAATAATAATAATGATAATGAATTCAATTTATAATGCACTTTTCATTAATAAAAATCTCAAAGTGCTAATTTTACATTAAGCCTTACCTATATGCACCTGGTATGTAAGCTATCATGGATTAAATCAGCTACAATTACCAATTAAGGGGTGGATCAATGCTGTAAAAATCAGATGTAGGGATCTATACCTATAGAGTTTTTGGAGGGCTTCTGTAACGAAGGCCTCCTCCTTCAAACTATTCCTCCATTCATCACTTAGTTTATGTTAAACTAAAATAGAAAAATGAAATATAGTTTGGTCTAAATGTCTGTTGTCTTTTAGACGAACAACACAAGATTTGGTATTGCCTATAAATTTTTAAGTCTATGGCGAGACTCATCAAAATGAATAGATCTAGAATAGAAACGATCGAATCGGTCCTACCTAAATTATTGGGAGATCAGTGTAGATTATAGTACCTTAAGTAGTATTAATCTATAATGACTCTTCAAAGATTGAGATCTTTAACAAAATGAACAGCATGTTGGCATAGTTAAATCCATTTAAGTCTTTAACTTATCACTAATCAAAACCTCTTTTGGCTGGGAGTGTTCAGAAAACAAATACAACTTCAATAACAACTAAAGTAGCAATTAAGCAACTAAAAACAACGTTTCACTACGTGAAACTCACTTTGGTCATCAGATTCCAACGTGTCACACACAAGAAAAACAGTTCTTAGCTTTATAACCGATGTCATTTAAATCCTGCAGATTTAAACGGTTGTTAAGGTTAGTTTTTTGTGGTTTTTATGCTTAGCGTTTCTACGTTCTAGTTGGAACGGTTTCTTTTCGCAACTAATGTAGTCTAAACTGTTTAGTTTATTTACTATCTTGTGCTTGGACGACCTTATTTTTTCATGAAGTCTGTGAGTTTGTGAGAACTTTGTCATTTGTGGGGTTATTGAAATCTTTGTCCTTGACAAGGGCATGACCTAACATCACCCCCCTGTGGTCATGGGGGACCACGCACACAGGTGTGGACGTCCGTCCATGGGCACGAGTTAGGATGCCATTGTTTAGGTTAAACTGTTTGCGCAGATTATTGGGAGCCTTGTACAGGAACCTTATAGGTTTCGGCCAACGTATCTCTGTACGTTTACCTCTTTCCGCGTAATTCAGGCGTGTCACAACTGTCGGCGCAGTCGCAAGTGTGTCTGACTGGTCAGACTGCGACGGGTCACTGTCGTTGTGGTGTGTGTCTTCCCACTTCATGACTGAAGAGGTGCTCTTTGAGTCTGTAAGAACTATGTCATTTCTGAGTAGTTCTAGATTCAAAAGCTCTTGAATCAAGGTTTCATCGAAAGCTTGGCTGATAGCCGAATTACCTGTCCCAGAGGACAGTACAGCGTCCTTGGCGTGGGATCCTTGGATCTCCACACCTTCTTCTACCTGTGGTAGGAAGTGTGAGTTCGTCCCCTTTATGTCTGATGAGGGGTCCTCAAAATTTGCAACAATGATGTCCAAGTGACAGTCAGCGTTTGGTCGACTGTCATCTTCCGGACTCAGATGCCCTTGAACCAAGGTTTCATTGAAAGCTTGGCTGATAGCTGAATTACCTGTCCCAGAGGACAGTACAGCGTCTTTGGTGTGTGTTCCTTGGATAACCACACCATCTTCTACCTGTGGTAGGTAGTGTTCAGTGAGTGCTGAAGGTGTCAGCCCACTGAAGAGGTTCTCCTGTAGGGCCAGAGTCTGGTCCAATTGTTGAGTCTCCTCCGTCTCACTTGTATTTGAAGGTTCACTTACCGGGCTCGTGCTCTTGGCTGGGGAATCCCTTGTGACCTTAGCGGTACCTGCCGTCAGACAGTGACCTTGTGGAGGCACCTCGAACGGCAGTGGATCGCTCACTGTGGCCCACAATGTCTGATCACCATAATTTATAATCGCGTCGAAGCGATTAATAAAATCTTGGCCGACCAAAAATTGGAGAGAGTCAAGTTTTAGACACGTATACCAGGTGGTATAGTGACATTTTGCCAATCTGCATGTGAACCATGGCTATAGCTGTCA
The DNA here is from genome assembly GCA_038048925.1 of Garcialebias charrua. Classification (NCBI taxonomy): domain Eukaryota; kingdom Metazoa; phylum Chordata; class Actinopteri; order Cyprinodontiformes; family Rivulidae; genus Garcialebias; species Garcialebias charrua. The sequence goes on along the minus strand of JBBPBX010037542.1, from coordinate 7,171 downwards.
GGGATGTACCAGTCTCTGCGAGGTCTCGCAGTTCAATAGCACATTTCCCGAAGGTTATTCGCTGTTCACACCGTTAGCGGTGGTCCTAAGCTCCTCAAACAGTTTGGCTGATATCAGAGATACATCTGAACTGCAATCCAGGAGCGCTTCTCGCGCGAGGACCATTTCCAGTGTGATTGGCAGGTAAGCTTTCCTAGCCATCCCCCTTTTGATAAGGTTACACAGAAACCGTTTAGGTCTTTTCACACGTTTCTTTTCACGTGTACCTCCTTCTGTGTAATCTTTATCGCTGTCAGCATCATGACCTTCAGGATGCTTTTGACTGTCAGCAATTTGTTTGCTGCAAAAATCAGCATCTTTGGCAATGTTGACATTGTCGTTGTCAACAATGTGCTCTGAGTCTTTGTAAAAGACAGTGTTGTACATCGCTTCACCAGGTTGGACAATGTTGTTTGTGTTATCATCACCGATAATACCACACATTGTATCAGCTTGGTCAACCACTGTAACATTCAAATAATCTAACAAACGACTTACTTCCTCAGTCTCTTCCGAGCCTGGAGGCGTCGTTCCCTTAGTCTGGAGCTTGTGTGACTCTTTGCATGTCTCGAACAGTCCTGCTCGAGGTGTAGGGCCAGGAGGGCCGCGTCTGGGGGGTTCCTGTAGGGACCGACCATTGTACAATGAGTCACGGCGCCCATACATCAACTTCTTTCGAAGTCCACCCACCGTCAGACCTAGGTCAAAACCTTTTTGGTTCGATCTGAACCATCTTGGTTCACCTAGAGAGCGAACACCTACCTTTTGTGGTTCTTTGCTCGTCCCAGATTTGTCAATCTGAAGTGCACTAGGAGTAGAACTCCCTTTGAACCGAAATGAGTCACTGTTCCAGCTGGCAGCAACATTCTGTTGTTTGTTGTTATGAAAATCCTGTGTACTCTCGTACACTGTAGGAGAGGGAACCTTTTCTATCAGCTGCGAGTGGGATTTGACCTTTTGACCTGGGTACACCACTGAGGGTGTTTTGTGTTGTGTGAGCTCATCAAAAAGTTCCACAGTGTATTGTTTAATTTCTGCCATGGTACTTTCATTGAAATCAGCCTTGAAGCGTACACATTTGCTATGCTTAGGCAGGAGATTTGCACTGAAAAGACGTTTAAACTGTGCACTTTCCTCTATACCAGGGACAGTTATGTCACCCGTATACGCAGAGAGGAGCCTGTCGAAAAACAACAGGGGATGTTCACCTGATTGCTGAAGGACATTCCTCGCAACAAAGTAATTCCCACGCGTTGAAGCAGGTGCTCCCACTGTGCGAGGCACAAGGGAAGCATAAACATGGCCAGAGCGAACCCATTTAGGTTCGATCAGAGTGTAGGCCCCCTCAGTTGTTGCACCTTTTTGAACATCCATCTTTTTATTGATTTTCTGTGAAAAATCAAGGAAGATGTTTCTTATTTTACAGTGTGCAAATAAATCATCACTTTTAATGTGGCATTGAGTACATTAAAACCAACCAGCCTCCAGGTTTATGTGTTTCACTGTGTGTAATAAGTATATTAACATAGGTACCGTATTTCAGGAATTACCCTCAATGAATCTTAAAGTTAAATACCCGTAGGCAGTTTTAACTTTATCCAGAACGTATCTTCAAACAACAGTTACTAACTAACCCAAACTGATTTCTGTTTATTCACACCAACGCCAATAAAAGTGATCTGAGTCAGATGCACGGAGTCTACTGTAAAAATTTCCCAGGTTGCCACATCATGCACAAAAAAAATAAATTTTGTTATGCAGATCCATTGAAACTGAATCATACGGTGGCCGAGGGGTGCAAACGCGCAGCAAAAACAGAACAGCACGCTGCAAAAAGAAAACAGCATTCCAAAAGTTGAAACACGCATCAAAATGAAAACAGCCCTCCAACAGATGAGGCGCACTGCAAAAGATAAGTTGCGCTCCCAAAGGGGACGACCTGCAAACACAGAGCGACCTGCAAATAGAAAAGCCACAACGGAAGTGCTCCAGACCACTAGGGGCAGTCGAACAAAGAACAAATCATAAAGCATATTATAGTTTTCGGAATGGCACTAGTTATTTGTGTATTTTAACTTATTTATTTTAAGAATATTTTACACTACATCGGAACTATCACGTTGTATTTGTTTTAATAGTGTGCGGAGGAGAATCAATGCATTGATGCCAAGTTGGGGCAATGGTTAAAGAGATTACCTTGGATGCGGGAGACCCTGGTTCAAATCCTGGTCTCGGAAATTTTGTGGTATTACTTTCTTTTTTTTCTTTTTTTTAAGCCTTTTGTTTTGGATAGATCGGGTGAAATGGATAAATACATCTACATGTTTATTCTTTGTTGTTGCTTGGTTCGATCTATCCAAAACAAAAGGCTTAAAAAAATTTAAAAAAAAGAAAAAGTAATACGGTACATCTAAATTTCCTAATTTTCTTTTTGCAGCGTGCTGTTCTGTTTTTGCTGCGCGTTTGCACCCCTCGGCCACCGTAGAATCACAATGCATGGACAATCAACAGGAGAGAGCAAGGCCTTCCAGCTTGTTATTTTAAATAAGCTTGTATCCAAAATAAACTGGGGTGTGTGTGCTGCTCAGTAACATCCAAGATGTGAAATCAAATAAAAATCAGTGATTTTTATTAATTTGTCGACCTGTGACAAGATCAACAAGGTCGGCTATCTTTGTGTGATTTTTGTGAAAATCAAGACAAAAGATACCTCATGTGTGTTATTTTAAACTTCTGTTTAAAATGAACTGGAAAGCTAGTGAGCACAGAATAACAATAAAAGTGTTAAGTTTTATCACAATGCAGACATGTCTGCATTAATTCTGTGAAATTGTTTTGCTATCAATATTTGATTTTATGTGAAAATCAAATTAAAAGATGTTGTGTGTTCAACATTTCAAAATGTACTCTATTCAAAAAACCAGGACAGTTGAAATGCAGACAGAAATACATGAACCGTATTCTTCACAGTATCCAGCAGATGGGGGTGCAAAGCTGATATGCTTTAAGCACAGCAACTGCAATTTCTCTTTCTGACCGCTATAGAGGCGCTGTTGTCACCCGCGAGCGGAGCCTTAGTTTTTAGCTCACGAAAATCACCCAACAAAACGTACTAAAGCGACCTTACAGAAAGAGTTAGAGCCTTTACGTGATGATCGCCAGAACTACGTTCTTATAAGCGACAACTCGATGTGACTAACACCGTTTAGAACAGGTACTATGATTTTTAAACTTTTTCTTAAAAGAAAAAGAAAACAGTCGGTTCCCTTAAACCAGATGCAGCTTCTGGTGTCACGTGACCTGGTCACATGGCGATCGGTAGTCTCAGATCAACTGACTCAATACACACATTACTATCTCAAAACACCGCAATGAAACAGTCTTTCAAAGATAGTAACGGCAAACAAGCCTGAAGCCTGTGCACTCTGGTAGCTGAAGTGAAAACAGACGAGGAGTGGGCCGTCCCACCCTGCCTGCGTCACTTTTAATAGCGTAACCGACTCTCACATCAAAGACAAAACATGTAGTTCTCAACCCAAGTGCTGCTGGGTATTGTAGTCTTCTATACCTCACGTCCCTCAACGTCACACACTGTGACGTGACGTTCCAACAACGTGTTCACGGACCTTTGCTGTCGGTCGGATTTTAGCGTCGAACTGACTTTTTTAACGCCCTAAAACATTTACAAATATCATAAAACACCGCAGTTAAGCAGTCTTTCAACGATATTACATGCTTAGAGACGAAACAAAACTGATAAACTGTCAGAACTGTGTGAAAAATGAAATCTGACAACCAGCAGTCTACAGAACCAACTTTTTTGAACACAACATACAATCACAGTGCTTGCATGCAGCCTCTGCTTCGGGAATGCCAACGTTAGCTCGACCCAAAAGTTCCGGACACTTTTCACAAAATAAACGAATAATACACCACAGGGAATTCTGTTAACGAGCCAAATCACATACAGTCCAGAGTCCGAGTATACCAGAGGAAGACATCACTTCTAACTGTTGAAAACAACAGAGTCTTTGTCGGAACCGGGCAGTTTCCGGTCCAGTTCAGAAGAAGAGACGGCTCACCGAACCCTCTCTGACAAACGTTGTAACAGAAATAGGCACCACAGATCCCCAGCAAAATGTGAAAACAGCACACAACAGAAATCTGTAATGTAATAAGATGAAGAGTGGTGGATTGGGGTGACACGGCGGTCACCGCACCATGTATGCAGCTTCGCGACACGGTATGAAACGTCTCACAAACACAGACACAAATTCAACCAGCAGCTTCAAACACACGTTTAAAAGTGTAAGAAAAATAGTACTAACGTGAAATGAACCAGACAATGCAGAGATTAGCAACTTCCGGACACTCCCCAGCCAGAACGATCTTTTCCAAGTCCAAAACACGGATACGAACTATGCCAACAAACTGTCACAAAAACTACAAAAACACAACTTAATAACCGTTTAGGGATGCGGACGAGCCACCAAATGTAATAATATAAGCGTAATTAAACACTTTCGGGTCCACCATTAATGTAGTAATGTTGGACTATTGGTCAGTTTGCTGACCAGCACAATATTTCAGAAGAAGTTGGAGCAGACTTGATCTGACCCAAATTCATTCGCGAGTTCACCCTTTTTCCGGTATTAAATTGCTTTGACTGTGACTAGACAAAATGTAATTCCACGAGAGACTTCAACTTATGTTGGTCCACCAGAATAGACCTTTTATTGAATCAATCATAAAAGTACATTAAACATTTGTATCAATATTAGCTCTGATTTACTAACTACTTTGACAAGAATTCAAATTAAAAACAAACAGACAGTTAGGGTCTAACTCCTGTTGGCACATTTACTTAACAGATTAATGGCTTAAGAAAAATAAGAATAAGGAGGAAGAAAATAGGATTAAATGAATTCATTCAACCTTTATTTAGTCAGGTAAATCTTTTGAACCTCATGGGCTCATTTACGAAAGCGACCTGCTAAAACTAAAGAACAATGAACAGCAGTGATAGAATTTCATTAAACAATAAACAAACAAACAATAAACAATAGAAAACAAAAAGAGAGAAAAAAACAAAATATTTTTTTTTTTTTTTTTTTTTTTAACAAAGTATCAAAAAACTAGCAAAACATTATAAGGTAGACGTATAAAATCAAAGACAGGAACAAATCTGCATTGGTTTTTGCCAGGATTCCAACAGATTCTGAAAACCATTTAGAGAAGTCAAGGTCGAGAGCTTCAGATCTTTTTGTAAGATATTCCATGAAGCAGGAGCAGAGTAGGAGAAGGAAAGCTGAGAATGAAAGCTGAGTTTAAAGGAAGTTAATTATTTTGAAATGACAGGGTGACACTTTCCCATCACGAGTTCAGCTGGACTTTTCACACGTTCAGAACACAATCAACGCCTCGTTACTTGTTGACGAACGTCTCTGGAGATAAGAGTTGAAGTTTTATGGACACTAACAGACTGTGTTGTCCAGTTCACGTCCAAATGACTTCCGCGCGTGTGTGCTGATTCAGACGAGCAAAAGAGCGCTTCTCCTGGCAGGAACAGAGCCAGCTCCTGACTGAGCTTTCAAAATAAAACTCCCAGAAAACAAATTCTTTCAGAAATGAGTGAATGAGGCACAGTAAGGCTTTACTGTAACTCTGGCTAAGAACGTAGGTATAATTGACATTTGACCAGGACATTCACCAGCTTCCAGAGAAAACCAAGTTGTTTAGTTAGTTTTCTCCAACGCACTAAAGTCAAAACGGAAGTAAGACTTTATATGGAGGGTGGAGTCTGCCCAGCTCCTGAATGGCTACTGGCTGGTTTAACAAAATAAAATAATGAGTTTCAGCTCCCATAGTCGTACGATCTCTGAAAGACAGTAGGAAAACTTGTTTATAGAATCGGCCAGATGGCCGCTTGTTGGTGCTGAGAATATTATGGCTAGCTTGACAGACAACACAAAAGGAAGTTGCAAGTTAAAAGTTTACCCTGAACTGTGCCATAATATTAAAGCCTGTTTGTTCTGCAGAAATAAACCAGCAGAATGGTAAAACTCATGCAAGTAACAGATCATCATTAAATGACAAAAGTATACTGTTGATCAATTCTGAATTAACACACATTAAAAGAAAGTTCTTTCTGATTGATTGGTGTCCATTAATTCAAACTAATTGTAACAAAATAGTGTCCACTTGTCTTCTTCAGAGCTCAAGAAAAGTGTAACAACTCAGAGTCTCAGAGAGATGTCCATCCATACATCCATTTTCTTTTGCTTATCCGGGATCGGGTCGCGGGGGTAGCAGCCTAAGTAGGGAGGCCAAGACTTCCCTCTCCCTAGCCACTTGGAGCAGCTCCTCTGGGGGAATCCCAAGGTGTTCCCAGGCCAGCCGAGAAACATAGTCCCTCCAGCGTGTCCTGGGTCTTCCTCTGGGTCTCCTCCCGTGGGACATGCCCGGAACACCTCACCAGGGAGGCGTCCAGGAGGCATCCTAACCAGATGCCCGAGCCACCTCAACTGGCTCCTCTCGATGTGGAGAAGCAGCGGCTCTACTCCGAGTCCCTCCCGGATGACTGAGCTTCTCACCCTATCTCTAAGGGAGAGTCCAGACACCCTGCGGAGAAAACTCATTTCAGCCGCTTGTATCCGAGATCTCGTTCTTTCGGTCATAACCCAGAGCTCATGACCATAGATGAGGGTGGGAACGTAGATCGATCGGTAAATTGAGAGCTTTGCCTTTTGACTCAGCTCTCTCTTCACCACGACAGACCGGTACAGCGCCCGCTTCACTGCGGACGCTGCACCTATCCGCCTATCGATCTCACGCTCCAGTTTTCCCTCATTCGTGAACAAGACCCCGAGATACTTAAACTCCTCCACTTGGGGCAGGACCTCCTCCCCGACCCGGAGAAGGCATGCTACCCTTTTCCGGCTCAAGACCATGGCCTCGGATTTGGAGGAACTGATCCTCATCCCGGCCGCATCACATTCAGCTGCAAACCGCTCCAGCGAAAGCTGTAGATCACGAACTGATGAAGCCATAGGACCACATCATCTGCAAAAAACATATATATATATATACATACATATACATATATATAAATATATATATATATATATATATA